>JBBPBX010097030.1:0-12927 GCA_038048925.1 Garcialebias charrua
AATGTTTTAGTGTTTAGTGTTTAGATGGTTACTGTTGCACCGAGGGACTGAGAGAAACGCAATTTCGGTCCTGTGTATGTCCTGTACATATTGCAGTTCTGACAATAAAGTTGACTTTGACTTTGAATACTAAAGCAAGAATGATAAAAAAATGATGATGATGGTAAATGATGATTGATTGTTTTGGACAGATGGTTCCCTTTTTTCATGTGTTAAGTCAGTCCCCTTTTCCATTAGTACCGGTACGGCCCAACTGGACCCGACTCGGCCCAGTTCCGAGGCTTTTCCTTTAGTACAGGTACTTAGCACCTGTTACTATTTTCAGGACCCTCTCAGTTTCTTTGGATTCCACAGAGGGCTGTTTGAAACACATGAAGGAGGTTCTGTTTGTGAAGCAGATCTGGGTTAGCAGACCTCAGAATGAAGACGTCTTTCAGATGAAGGACGAAATATTTCTCCCTTAAAGAAACTGGTCCAGATGACATGATTTAACCTTTTTTGTGATTTACCTACCTAGATGATTGAGCATTCAGACCGTTTTATTATTAGACAAGATGTTTCTAATTGCAGTGACATTGTGTAGGTGGTGGAAAGTGGTTCTAGTAACATTTTTAATGTGGGGGTTAAAAGATGAATCCTGATCAAAAATAACACTAAGATTTTTAACTTTAGAACTGGAGGCCAGATTAATGTCATCCAAAGAAAGTGAAAGACTGAAAATTGTATTCCTAAGATGCTCAGGTCCTTAAACCAAAACCTCTGTCTTGTCTGAGTTTAAAAGCAGAAAAATAAGGGTCATCCAGGTTTTTATGTCATTATTTGAGTAACTGATGGGTTTAACTGGGTTTCATGGACAAATATAACTGTATATCATCAGCATGACAATGAAAATGTATCCCATAACGTTACCTAATAAAAATATATATAAAGTAAAAAGTATTGGTCCAAGCAATGAACCCGGAGGAACACTGTCACTAACTTTGATGTATGAAGAAGATTCATTATTTACATTTACAAACTGGAATCTATCAATAAATATGATTTAAACCAATTTAGAGCTGTTCCTGTAATCCCAATATCTTATCCAAGCCTCTGTAGTAAAATATTGTGATCAACTGTATCAAATGCAGCACTGAGGTCTAACAGGACCAGTGTAGACACAAGTCCATTGTCTGAGGCCATGAGAATTTCATTAATGACTTATACTAGTGACTTTTACATGGGGCGGCCGTGGTGTAGTGGTAATGGCAGTCGTCCCCCGATCAGAAGGTTGGCGGTCCGAATCCCGGTTCCCCACACCATGTGTCGTTGTGTCCTTGGGCAAGACACTTAACCCCGAGTTGCTCCCGGTAGGACTGGATGGCGCCTTGCATGGCAGTCTGCCACTACCGATGTATGAATGTGTGTATGAATGGGTGGATGATTGGTATTGTAAAGCGCTTTGGGGCCCCTCATAGGGGGCTGGAAAGCGCTATATAAATAAGCTCCATTTACCATTTACTAGTGCTGTTTCTGCTACGATGAGCTCTAAACCCTGACTGAAACTCTTCAAACAGATTTTTTTTTTTTAGATGATCACGCAACTGACCTGCAACTTTTTCTCTCTAGAATTTTTTAGATGAATGTTAGATTAGATATAGTTCTATAATTGGTCAGAATTCCTGAATTAAAATCAGGTTTCTTAAAGGTGCTATATGTAGTTTCTGGAATAGGCTGGAACAGAAAAAATTTGAACAGAGACACGTTTCTGGTCCCTCCCCCTTGCTCTCGGCTGAACTGCAGCTCAGCCTCCATAGCTCCGCCTCCACTGCATGTCCTGTCTCGTGAACACGCATGTGATACTGTAACCTTCGTTATCTTTATTGTTTAGTTTTAATAATAAATGATTCAAGCAAAGACACTTACTTGTCAAGCAGGAATGTTGCTAAAGGCCGCAGTATAGCTCTGCGTTGGGCCGAACGCCGCTCTACACGCGTACTAAATTGATTGACAGGTCGGGTGGGGGAAAAAAAGGCACAAGCTGCAGCTGGCTCTTGCTGCAGCCGCTGCGATGTTCTGTGTTTATATGTGTATGTGTTTACACATACAAAACAGTCCTGCATCGCCTTGCAATCCTTTGAACGAGAACGTTCGCGGATGCGCGCTGCGGGCTGGGACNTCGCTTTGCAATCCTTTGAACGAGAACGTGCGCGGATGCGCGCTGCGGGCTGGGACAGGCGGGAGATGGGCGTGACAAGCTCGTTCATGAACAAAACTCTGTTTTTATTGGCTGGTTAACGGTGGGTCACTGTGGGTTTTTAGAAATGCTTTTAGTACCACCTGGAGAAGCCAGAGGACTATAGTTTTTTTCAGAGATTACTTGTCTAACATCAGTCTGTCAGGAGATAGTGACAGGGTGAAGAAATATGTTAAAAATATATTTTTAGAAAAGTTACATATAGCACCTTTAAGTAAAGGTTTAATTACAGCAACCTTAAAGCGCTGTGGTACACAACCATTCATTAGTGACAAATTAAGCAGCTCTAAAATGAAGATATTAATTAGGGGAAATACCTCTTTATACTGTCTGGTTGGGGTGGGATCTAGCATGTTGTTGGTTTGTATGAGGCTATTATTGTTTGACAATTCAGAGAGCTCAACAGGACAATACCAACTTTACCACAGTCCAAGAGAGCCCGTGCATTAGACAGCAGTTTTTAGGGAGTTTAATGTGTTACACCGAAGGACGTGATGTGATCAAAATAATTGGAAATTATGTATAAAAAAACCTTTAGTTGATCAAAAATACAAAGTAAATCCATCCATCCATTATCTTTTACCCGCTTCTTCCAATTTGGGTCATGGGGGTCGCCGGTGCCCATGTCCAGCAATCATTGTGCGAGGGGCGGGGTACACCCTGGATGGGTTGCAAGTCCATCACAGGGACACATAGAGACAAACAACCATTCACTCAGTCTCACTCACACCTAGGGACAATTTTAGAGTTACCAATCAGACTAACATGCATGTTTTTGGTCTGTGGAAGGAAACCAGAGTAGCCTACCTAGAGAAAACCCGTGTATGCACGGAGAGAACATGCAAACTCCACCCAGAAAGGCACCTGGACCGGGATTTGAACCAGGGACCTGCTCGCTGAGAGGCAGCAGCTCTACAAGTTGCGCCACTGTGCTGCCCTACAATGCAAACAACTACAACAACGATGATGATAATAATAATTATATTATTATTATTATTATTCATTCAACCTTTATTTAGTCAGGTAAATCTCATTGAGCCTCGTGGACTCATTTACAAGAGCGACCTGCTACAAACTAAAGAATGATGGGTAGAATTTCCTTAAACAATAAACAATAGAAAAACATAAGAGAGAAATACAGATTTTTATTTTATTTATTATTATTATTATTGTTATTATTATTATTATTATTAGTAGTAGTAGTAGTAGTAGTAGTAGTAGTATATTTAAGGAATAAAATATGAAAATAGTAAAATGTAAATGTAAAAATATCTAAATGTGCGCACAAATGCAATTTTATGAAGACATCGTAGAGACGAGTGGATATTGAAAATACGAGCTGTATGCTGGTGAAGATTCTCAGTCCTCCAGTACATGATAAAATCAACAAGGCGTTCAATACAAGATCAACTGAACTTTATTTGATTTTATATTGATTTGGACAAATAAAGTCCAGTTGATCTTGTATTGAACGCCTTGTTGAAAATACGAGCTGGCGACGGGACCCTGAAAGCAGCACCAGGGCGGAAGTTATACGGCGCCATATTTAACACATCAGATGCTAAGTATTTTTACTATTCGTCGACAGCAACGTAAAACCAGTCGCGGCTAAATACAGCAAGCCATCAAAATAATAAAAAATGAATGTAGTGGACCATGTTCGGGATATGGCTGCAGCCGGTCTGCACTCAAATGTTCGCATATTGAGCAGTTTGATGCTGACGATGAGTAACAACAATCCGTAAGTAGTGTCGGGGCCCGTGTATTTCCCGGCGCGCGCCTTCATTACATGTATACTGTATTTGTTTTAACTCTTCCCTCGGTGGTGGCGACAGCCAACGGGTAACCACGATGTCATCAACAGCTAAGATGAGATTTATGTTGCTTTGACAAGTAACTGACCTGAAGAGTCTGCGCCCGTATTTCAAATGTATTTAGCGTAATTTCCCAAGATATAGACTCATCCATGTGTTGACTCCATTTGATGCATTCTTGTTTTCTAGGAGTTATATCGTTTTTCTTTTTTGTTTATTAAACTCGTCGCTGTTCCCTCATTTAAACAGACTACTTTGCTTTTAGTGTGAAGAGCAGAGCTCGGGTTTGACACACACTCTTTTTGATTGATCGGTTTTATTTGTACGTCTCTGATTGAAGGGAGCTGTTTTCACCAGCCCAGAAGTACCAGCTGTTGGTTTACCATGCAGATGCCATTTTCCACGATAAGGAGTACCGTAATGCTGCCTGCAAATACAGCATGGCCCTTCAGCAGAAGAAGGTGCTCAACAAAACCTCTAAAGTCCGGACTTCAGCTGGTGGAGCAGCAGCCAACCTTCAGGCTCAGGTGAGCACCTTTACTTTAGACACGGTCTGAGTTTCAGGTTTGTGTTAAAGGTTCAGTCTGCAGTTTCTGTAGAACTGCAGCACTTAGAAAAATTTCAACAAGCAAAGCATTCTGATCCCTCCCCCTCAGAGCCATATATGGCTCTGCCCCCTTGTGGTCTGTTAAAATTCAAATTCAAGCTCTGTTTTTATTGGCTGATTCAAATTCAAGCTCGGTTTTTATTGGCTGGTTACAAACTTTGTTTTTATTGGCTGGAAAATGGCGGGTCACTTTTTCTTTTTAGAAATGCTTATTTACCACCTGGAGAAGCAAGGGGACAATATTTTTTTTTTTAGTTTTTTTCAGAGATTACCTCTCTAACATCAATCTAGTGACAGAGTGAAGAAATAAGTTAAAAATATATTGTTAGAAAAGTTACATATAGCAGCTTTAAACTTGGCTGTGTTTTTTACTTTTATTTATTTATTTGTCAACCTAATTAATCTGCAATTGTTTCATTCTGTTCTGTCTTCATCCAACTATACAGAATGGATGGTTAAAGCAGTATTGTTGCTTACTATAAACTTTATTGTAGCAGGATAGAACTACATGACAAGTGCATCTAACAGACAGTGTCTGTTAAAGCAGTGGTTCCAACCTTTATTGCACCCAGTGTTGCCAGGTGAGAAATGTAGGATTATCGTACTAGAGGCCTAAAATTATCGTATTTTGAGGGAAATTATCGTACATCCGTCAAAACCAAAAGAACAAGTATGCACTATACAGTAGTCACTCTGTTGTTGAATTGAGTCTAACAGGAACTCACAGCGTTGTGGCGTCAGTACGGGTGGGAACCATAGACAATAATACGTATTAATGTCAGGTGGCAACTAATGAGCCCGCCCCCCCGCGCTTCTTGTTTTGTTTCATGGCGGTTTTAATTTAATAACTCAACTAAATTCTGTCTATTAAGTTTGTATTTTCAAGGAAATAATAACTTGATCTTTAGCTTTACTGATATCACTACTAAAAACATCCCTAATTGTAAATTTAATATTAATTTTATTTATTTATTTTTGTTAATGCATTCTTTGTTTCATACCCTGGACATCCCATAAAGACATGTTGAACCGTTTCAGGGAAATTGCTGATGCACTTGTCACATAGTCCTGTTGCAAGCTTTCCAATTATTTTTAAGAGATTTATTAAGGTCTGTGTCCTGTTCTAATGCGAGTAAGTTCCTGTTTCTTCCTGCTTTCCTTGTATATCCTACCTTTTTTGTTGTGTAAATGTCTTCCTGTATCAGTAATGTCCCAGGTTTCCTGCCATATTTTCTTAATATATTTCTTAATTATCATTTAACATTTAACTTTATATAAATGTTCTCTCATTTTCATCACTTCTTCTTCCAGACCGGTGTCACACGAGACACGGCTCTGCTTTTTCTTCTTTTCTAACTCATGGGGCGGGCGCAGCGGGCTATTCAGCCAATCATGGCCGTTGTTCTGAGGCAAACGGACGCACGTCACTCTTAGGTCACATTTAGAAAAGCACGATTGGCTGGAATTTCAAGATGCATTCAGGGTTCACAAAAAAACTCCGACAGACAGTTGCGGCAGGCTGATGGAAACCGATCACAACTACACATTCAAGGAACGGTCAAATTATCGTATTTTTGGCCTTTTTTGGGATTATTGATCGTACATCGTACAGAGGGCAAACTTATCGTACAAATGCGATAATTATCGTACACCTGGCTGCACCACAGATCAGTTTAATGTCAGACTGGGGGAGGGGTGGCTTGGGGGAAGTCTGATGATCCTACCCCAGATTATTTTGGATAAAATAGATGCCATTTCCTGCATTCTGGTGTATTTTACAAAAGTTTATTATATATTTATTATATTTATTATATATTTATTGACATCATCCAGTCAGATTTGTTCCGTCTCAAACTTGTCCTAAATGCTGATAAAACAAAAGGGATGTTTTTTTCAAATAGGAAGGCGGTTCCAGCAGATCCTCCTCTGATTTTATCCTCAAATGGTGTCCCTATTGAGTTTGTTGATTCCTATAAATATCTGGGTATCCTGGTCGATTCACATCTCTCTTTTAAACTCCACGTGGAAAACCTAGTGAAGAAACTGAAAGTTAAACTGGGTTTCTTTTTCAGAAACAGATCATGTCTAACACTGAATGTTAGGAAACGCCTTGTATCTGTGACTTTCCTTCCCTCCATTGATTACGGTGACATTCTCTACATGAATGCTCCTACAAGCACCCTGCGGATGTTGGATGTTGTCTATCATGGTGCACTAAGATTCATAACTGGCTGTGATTATCGTACCCACCACTGCACCCTGTATTCACTGGTTAACTGGACATCATTAACCTCACGCAGACTCTTCCACTGGTACATTTTCATCTTTAAATCACTTCTTGGTCTGCTGCCCTCATACATCTCCTCCTACATGTCTTTGCGTGAGTGCAGCTACAGCGTGCGCTCTCAGGACATGATTACCTGCAGTGTTCCGTCAGTGAGGACTGAACTTGGAAAAAGGGCCTTCTCCTACTCTGCTCCTGCTTCATGGAATATCTTACAAAAAGATCTGAAGCTCTCGACCTTGACTTCTCTAAATGGTTTTCAGAATCTGTTGGAATCCTGGCAAAAACCAATGCAGATTTGTTCCTGTCTTTGATTTTATACGTCTACCTTATAATGTTTTGCTAGTTTTTTGATACTTTGTTAAAAAAAAAGTATTTCTCTCTTTTGTTTTTTCTCTCTTTTGTTTTCTATTGTTTATTGTTTAAGGAAATTCTACCATTGCTGTTCATCGTTCTTTAGTTTTAGCAGGTCGCTTTCGTAAATGAGCCATGAGGCTCAATAAGATTTACCTGACTAAATAAAGGTTGAATGAATGAATGAATGAACATTAGATTAACATGAAACAAAAGATGTAAACTCATTATTGAAATGACTGCAAAGCTTTTGCAATGAAAATCCGCTGCAGCTCTGCAGGTAAGGGGCATTCACATTAGGACAAATTTAGGTTGCTGATTTGTCAGTTACCGGTATAATCGTCAACATTAAAATAAACAAACATTTGAAATATATTGGTCTGTGTGTAACGTAGGGCTGGGCCATATCATATCGTTCACAATAACACCGGGAAAAAAAGCTTGCCCGGGCAAATAAATATAATTATATGCTAATTTCTTGACGTAATACATCAGGGCGCCCCGCCCACTTAACAACCGAGCTCGCCAAACGACCAAATCAAACTGCTCACCCCCCTCCCCCCCCTCCACCTGTCGGTACTGGTTTAACTCTAATTAGTTTCGCACACTACTAGCTAGCTAAAATGCTAAAAACAAACAACACGCATCTCAGCTGTCTCCATCCAGCTCTAAACTGCAGGTGTACAGACAGCTCAACTGTCTCTCCCTCCCCCCACCTGGCTCTGGGCTGCAGGTGCGAGCTGCGTCTCCACCGCTCTAACCTGCCGGTACAAACACGCACAGCCCAACTGTCTCTTGAGTTCCACAGTCTGCGCTAATTTGTCAAAATAACCGCGATCAAAATGTCAAAAAGACAGTCCAATTTAATAATTCTCAGTCGGGTCATCTGGACAGTTTCTGTTTTTATAGAAACGTTTCACCCTCTATCTGGAGCTTCATCAGTCCTGGCTCCAGCAAACTGGTTGGTCTACTTAAGGTGTTTACTTCTTGGTGGGGGAAACAGTTTGCTGGAAGTCCTATGACTGATGAAGCCCTCCAGATAGAGGGTGAAACGTTTCTATAAAAAAGAAACTGTCCAGGACTCCAGATGATCCGACTGAGAATTATTGGATTTGGTACCTGGATTATTGAGCATGAACTTTCTTGTCACAGTCCAATTTACTTTAATAAAATAAATGGATGGATTGTCCAACAACCGAGAATTGGAGCCTTCAGGTGCTTCCAAAGGTGCCACTTCAGATTGGAACAGGAGCAATTCAGCAGCAGAGAAGAGTTTAGCTCAGAACCTTTGAAGTGAGGGAAGGACACCTGACAGAATCGGAGCGGCTCTATTCACACACAACCTGCTGTTGCTCTCCAAAATAGTAATTTAATCAAGTGTTTGCAAATGTAGGTAAATGTACGGTAGATGTTTAACAACCGGTTAAAATGCACCAGAATGCAGGAAATGGCATCTCTGTTACGCCAGAAATACACTACATGCGTTCCGGCTCCGCCCCGCTCCGGTCCGACCTCCGCAGCAAATACGCACCCATTATAATCAATGACAGAATTTACACTGGCTCCGCACGGCGGCGGCGAGCAGCGGAGAGCGGACGGCAGTCCGTCAAAATTAGAATTTTTCTATTTCTGCCGGACGCCGGAGCTGTGCGGAGTCAACTTTTGAAGATTACGTCGCACCAACAGGAAAAGGAACGAGCACAACTTCCGTATTTACAAAATAAAATCACCACGGGCGGACTTAATCCTAGCTCTATACGGATTTATTTGTACAAAAATGCTGTCAAACTATCATTTATGACTACGCCTACAAACGCAATACAAGAAATAAATAAATAAATAAAGTATTTTATTCTGAAATGTAATACATCACTTCCTGTTGCTCAAACCATGTCCTGTCGCTCATTTACGAGAGAAGATCAAGGCAGCAGTCTCTACTGTTGTTCTCCTTCTTCCACCGAATGAATTGTTTTGTTCTGACTTATTTATCACTTGATTTATCGCGCGATCTCGCAATTCCCGCGCATGCGTCTCGGAGCGGCGCATGCAGGCAGACCTGAGCTGAGCGCAGGTAGTGGAAATTGGACTCGCGAGGCTGCGACCTGCGGAGCGGGGCGGAGCCGGACCGCATGTAGTGTATTTTTGGCGTTATTCAAAATTTTCTGTGGGAGGACTCATCGACCCCAAACTCCGCCACACACACGCCGGCCCACCTACTGTTCCGGCATCAATCAGTTTACAAATTAAGCCCTGAAAAGTGTAGAAAAATAGGTAAAAAAAATTACAAGTTTAAACATCTTTTACCAATGGTTAAAGTGCAATAAAGTCTTGTCACAGTCAACAAAGTTCATGCTCAATCATCCAGGTACCAAATCCAATAATTCTCAGTCGGGTCATCTGGACAGTTTCTTTTTTATTGAGAAGTTTCACCCTCTATCCGGAGGCCTGTTTGCCTGGGAGGAGTTGACGAGGGACAGAATGGCCCCCAGAAAACATCTTGGCTCCAGCAAACTGGTTGGTCCACTTAAGGTGTTTACTGCTTGGTGGGGAAATAGTTTACTGGAACTCCTCTGACTAATGAATAGGAGGTTCCCTTGAAGTCTCTGTTAGAAGACACAAAACTGTATGTATTTTGTCAATTTACATACAGTTTTGTGTCTTCTAACAGAGACTTCAAGGGAACCTCCTACTGTTAGGTGTGATCTTTCAATTTACATGTATGTGTTACAAACCCCCTTTTGTTTAAGCTGGGATGTGTCGTTTTGTCAATTTAAATAGAATGGGCATTTTAGTTAATTTGTGGTGTTATCTCAGTTTCCAATTTCATATGTTGGTGCGTGACTTGTAAGCCTGTATAAAACTTCTCGTTCTCACAGCTTCCATTCAGAATTGAAAAAGACTTCTGGACAGAAGTCGAAACGTTTTCTGCAACAAATAAAGTCCAGTTGATCCTGTATTGAACGCCTTTTTGGTATTTACCAGTACTGTAATTTTTTTTTCTTCCTAGAGCTTGCCTTCAGAAATAGAGGTCAAATACAAAATAGCAGAATGCTACACTATTCTGAAACTGGATAAAGACGCCATTGCTGTGCTCGATGGGATACCATCTAGACAAAGGACTCCAAAGGTAAGACGCCCATTTTTAGAGTAATGCTCTCATTATTGACAACTCATGGTTTTCTTTTTCATGTAGACTTTTCTGAGGGATGGCAGCCCTTCAAATCTAGGGCTGGGCGATATCTTGATATTTTTAAAATAGAGAAAATGTATTTCTTTACAATATAAGTTGAGACTATCTCGATATGTATAAACAATATAGTTTTGTACTTGGAAATCCTGCCATCTTCTTTCTCCCAGGCGGCCCCCCTCCTCCCTCCTCGAACACACTCGGTGTGTTTCCATCTATTTTCAATTCGAATTCTGAGCGAATTTTTGAAAATTTGCAAAAATGTAAATAAAAATTAATGCGAAGCAGAAGTGTTTCCATCAACTGGCTTGAAGCGAATCCACCAGGCCACGCAAAGCGGCATTACGTCAGACGTCAGCGTTACGCATGTCTACAGTAAACAGGAAGTAGCGGTTGAAAACAGGAACCGAACCACACATCTCGGCAAAATGGAGAGAATATTTCAGGTATGTGTTGCTATCGGGCAAGTTGTATTTATTCTGTCATGCCAACTAGTTTTAGCGATGTTACATGTTGTCCGGAGACGAAGAGAAAGACATGTAATCTTAATGCATGCAGCGTTATGGTACATCCGGGGAGACAGCGGAAACAGCTGATCAGTCACATGACGTGAATGTTCGCTACGTCAGAACTGAGTCGGCAAATCTGTTTCCATCTGTCGTTTTGCGCATCAGCTCTGTTTCGAAAAACCCAAAAACCACCTCAAGCGAGCGTATCAACTTTTTTGCGAATTAGAGGAAGTTAATTCGAATCGTGCCGTTTCCATTCACCTTTTCTGATGCGATACTTCAAAATGCGCATCAGAAACCTTGATGGAAACACGGCTACAGCCCTCTGCCACGCTTCCCCTCCCCTTCCTGCTTCTTCAGTGTGGGCAGGCAGGAGGAGACGTTTAGTAAACACAGCAGCTAGAGTATGTGAAGCTCCTTCAGATCTGACTCCTTGAAATAAACCACGGTTCAGAGCTCATTTAGCTGTGCTGTGTGCCCTTTTAGAGGAACAGCGAGAAGAAGCGCAACATTAATAAAGCAGCAGTTTATCACATCGCTAAAGATACGGTCCTTAGCAGCTAAGGACCGTATCTTTAGCGATATGATAAACTGCTGCTTTATTAATGTCGCACAGCTAAATGAGCTCTGAACCGTGGTTTATTTCAAGGAGTCAGATCTGATGGAGCTGGGAACTTCAAGGTTCCAAGTGGAGGCTCACTACAGCAGCTTCACACAGGCTGACTAACGTGAAGGAGGCGCAGCTGAATGGACTGTACTTATAAAGCTCCTTTCTATCTTATCAAGACACTCAAAGCTCTTTACAACACAATCTGTGCCTCATTTACCCATTCATACAGCACTCTACTAGATCTCTGCAAAGAATAATCGGAGCTTTATTACATTCATACACCGATGGGACACACATCAGAGGTAATGAGGGGTTCAGTGTCTTGCTCAGGAACACTTCAGCATATGACTGCTGGTGGAATCGAACCCTCAACTCTCCCATTAGAGGATGACTGCTCTAACTTCTCAACCACAGCTGCCCCCAGCAGAAGAGGATTATTATTTAATATATGTAAATGGATGTCTAAAAAATTAACTATTTAATATATGTAACTAGTTTATTTTTTTAGGCATTTATTTTGTACAGTTACAGCTGTTAATGTGCCTGTGTGACAATTGGGACAAAACTTTGACTCAAATATATTTTTATTATTACTTTATGGAAAGAAAAAATATCGAGATACATATCGTATATCGCGATATTTGTAAAAAAATATCGAGATATTAATTTTGGTCCATATCGCCCAGCCATATATACCTTATATATATATATATACAGGTAGTCCCCGACTTACGACGGAGTTCCGTTCCTGCGCGTCGTCGTAAAGCGAATTTCGACGTAAGTCGGAACATACGTAAATACTTCACCTTATACGTACAGTACTGTATTTTACCAAGCACTTAGCCTATCCTAACACAGTACCCTACATAATTATCAAAAAACACATACATTTGGGAGCCATAATGAAGGGAAAAAATAGTTAATTTCCTACTGGGATGCTGTGGTGAAGCCGTCCGTCCCTCCTCCGTATTCTGTATTGCGTTTACGACGTAAAACCGCCGTCCAGCTCGGTCCATCTGCCGTATTCCGTTCAGTTTACGACTTAAAACAGGGTTCACAGTACAGTTTTGTTTTGTTTTTTGAACGTCCAGAGGACCAGACTTAGCTTTTTTAGAGAGTAATGTGTAGCATTCCTTCGCAGCTACGTTAATAACGTAAAACCGGAAACTGCGTAACTCGGCTTTTCAAAATAAATTTTCAAAATAAATATTTTTTATTTATTTATTTTTTATAAAAAAAATAAAAATAAATGGGAGATGTGTCGTAACTGCGAAACGTCGTAACTCAAGACCGTCGTAAGTCGAGGACTACCTGTGTACTGTATAT
>JBBPBX010097031.1:0-12927 GCA_038048925.1 Garcialebias charrua
ACATATGAAAAAAAACTCCACAGTTCCTCACCAGCCATGAACCTCACCGCACGTCACTGGTGCAAGGTCGAGAGTCCTTTGCCTACTCAGAGAGGAGCCTGCAGGTGCACGGAGGCGCACCTGATAAACTCCAAGACCTTCTCCGAGTCTGTGAGCTGGAAAGCCGAGGTCGTCTCTCCCCTGTCTGGTAAGCGTTATTAAAGCACTTCCTGCCTCTATGTCTGGCGCAGATTCTCACTGACGAGGCGCAACGCATGTAACTTTTGCACATCTGTGGAAGCTTCCTCTTGACTATCTAACCATGCAAGTAAAGAACGATTAAAAAAAATCTTGTGTCCTCAGAGTGGCTTATTTGAGTAAAGAGATGATGAAATATTTTTTTAATCTAACAATTAACATTCAGGTTTATGTTTTCTGTCAGATACTTTTCCGCAGTGAGTGAATTGTCTGTCCTCTATCAGCCCACACATGACCTTTTTGGCATTCCAAGCAAATGTAACTGAGACAAAGTTGATTCATGCACATCTTTATTACATACATTCTATGTACAGACTTAAACTGCAGCACAGCTGCTGCACAAAGTTAAGGAAATGTAGAACAACCCCACTTCCACCCACAGTTATACTTTAGTTTTTAGGACTCTGTTGCCACCTGTTTTTTAAATCACTAACAACCATAAGATAGTATATCGTAAGTGCTTTGCATTACATTAAAAAAAGACCACACTTTGATGAATATATTTACTTTTTAAAATTTAAAGTACAATTCAGGCTGGCAAGTAAACTTGGGATAGAGCACAAAACTGGGGATTTTTTTTTTTTTTTTTTTGCACATTCAAAGTTAAAAATTTGCTCAACAAATTACCTACTCTGCATAATCAATTAAAGTTGCTATAATACTTTACAATTAATAAATGGATGTTTGGTATTCTAAGCCTTCTGAGTTACACTACAGGAAATAAAATAAAAATCAGGGAAGATTTATCTGCACAATGTTTTTGTCTTAACATATTTGAAGTAATAAATGATTTTTAGCTGGAACTACTGAATCACACAGGCTGAGGAACAACTACATCAGCTACAGCTAGAGATCTGGATGGCGTAAACCTGTTATCCACACTGCATCAAAGAGCGCTACAGCAGATCAGAGCTGAACAGAAGATTTCATGAGCCGCCGTCTGAGAGGCTGTCAGTTTTAATACAGTCACCTTGAACTGGCTTTCCTCAGGAGTCCCTGATAGATGTCAGATTTGAGGAAGCGTGGGTAGCAGTCCCTGGCCATCAGGCTGTAGACGAGCTTCTGCGCCGTATCAAAGGACGTCAGGGTTGGCTGAGAGATGTTCTTTGTAATGTTTTCTCTGGTTGAACAGTCTATGTTGATCTGGAATCAAACAGCATGGCCCAGGGCAACTTTTAACAAGCACTTTTCATCTCATTCAATCTGAAAGGAATAAAATTCAATGGGACAAGATCCTTACACAGTCCTTTTCGTATATTTACCTGCCTGGGGGCTTCTGTTTGGACGAACTCTGAGTAGATCCTGTTGGCAGACGAGATCATCTCTGGAACGTTTTTGATTTTCTTGTACTCCTCACAGGCAAGCCAAAATAATATGTTTTCCTCGCTGTACTCAGACTTCAGGAACTCCCGTAAAGCTATTTGTCCAGCTGGATATCAGAGGATGACAATAAGTTTGGAGTTTGTACATGTAATCTAATAATTTTAGACAGTGTGCAATCAGATTTCACCTTTACTACTGAGGACTTTATCCACCGACTCACTCCAGGACTCAACATCCTCCAGTGGATCCTTGGGAAAGCAACACAATCTACCCTTGAAAAGAGCATTTAGATCTATCACTAGCCCAGTTATCAACGAACTCAACATCCTACAACACTCTGCCAGACCTACTCATCATTTCACTCCCAGAGTATAAACTTTACGGTGACCCTAGAAAGAAGTCACTTTGTCACAATGAACACAATGTTAAAGGAGACTTACAGTGAGTGAAAAACTCCTGGGTGATTTCCACATGGCTGCTGTGTGTTGCTGAAAATTGTAAAGCACCAGTAATCAAATATGCAGTAACTCACTTTATCGCCATCTCCTAGTCCTCTACGATGGGAGACAGAGATAAGATCCTGCCAGGCTGAATCTGGGGTTGTGACCGTTTGGGAATGAGGGATTCAAGTGACTGAGCAAATCTAAATGCCCCCCCCACCACCAACAACACCCCACCCAGCGTGAATGGAATATATGGAAATGTGCATGCAAAGTGTTGTTGGGAGAGCCGGGGCATCCTACCATGTCTCCATCGGTACAAAGAAAAGAGAGCTCAGCTGTGATTTAAGATGATCTCACCTGTTGGCCACAACCCTGGTTATCACTGAAGGAATATGTGCTTTAATTCACGAGACATAACAAGGTCATTTATAAATTAAACCGAGGCCATGTATTTTCAAAGATCTCACACTTAGCCCCACTGCTTAATTAGAAACGCAAGAGCTAAATCAGTGGAATTAGGCACAAAGAAAGCGTTGTTGGAGCTCCACAAATTCAGTGTAAGAACATGATTTATTACAGCAATGACTTGTGATCAGGAAGCTCTGGGTAAAGATCCTGACCATACGCAAATATCGTAAACAAATTGGCCATTAAGAAAAAGACTCATCCTGCAGTTTGCATCTCAGGAGCGTTACTTGGGTGACAAAGACCTGAACAAGCACTGAGTTACTAACAACGCATACAGCTTCGACAAATGACAGGCGAGTTGAACAGCACAGGGATTTTTTCAACTGACTGAAAGTCTTTGGGTGTAAACTTGTGAAAGGTTTTGACTAGGATCAGTAGCACATAGTACGGACATATTGAAAGTTGCTGTTTTATACCATTATATGGCTTTTGCTAGAATATATATGTTCATAATTCAAAATAAATGGTTTGTGTTTAAACAATGGGCTGTCAAAATGATATCAGTAGTTAGTACTGTACTTTATTAGCTGGAACATTAGCCACAAAGCAGAGACTATGAAGAAGTCTTCATCCAGGATGTGTTTATTTCCAAACAACCAAAGGCCTGCTTTTATATTAATTTTTAGTATTTTGAAAACTTTAAGCTTAACTATAAACTATGAAGCTTAACTCAAAAGCTACAAACCTCTTTCTCAAAAAGGATATCCATGCATAAAATAATGCTACATTAGTTAGCAAATGTAATGTACAACAGGAAAAAACACAGCACAACAACTGCTTCTCTGAAGGTTCTGAATGATGTTGTTGAAGCATTGGATGCTAAGGACTATTGTGCTGCACTTTTCTTAGACCTGTCTAAAGCTTTTGACACTGTGGATCATAACATCTTGTGTCATAAGCTCTCAGAAATCGGTTTCTCTGATCACACCATCGGTTGGTTTTCTAACTATCTTTCCAATCGGAGGCAATGTGTTCAACATAACGGTACTTCTTCCAGCTATTTAACAGTTAAAAATGGTGTACCACAAGGCTCAGTTTTAGGACCCACTCTCTTTACAATCTACATAGCTAATGTAGGTCACTGCATCCCTGATGCATCCTTACATTTCTATGCTGATGATACAGTTGTTTACTGCCGAGCTAAAACAGTTGCTAAGGCTTTCCTGTTACTGCAATCTGCTTTTGACATCATCCAGTCAGATTTGTTCCGTCTCAAACTTGTCCTAAATGCTGATAAAACAAAAGGGATGTTTTTTTCAAATAGGAAGGCGGTTCCAGCAGATCCTCCTCTGATTTTATCTTCAAATGGTGTCCCTATTGAGTTTGTTGATTCCTATAAATATCTGGGTATCCTGATTGATTCACATCTCTCTTTTAAACTCCACGTGGAAAACCTAGTGAAGAAACTGAAAGTTAAACTGGGTTTCTTTTTCAGAAACAGATCATGTCTAACACTGAATGTTAGGAAACGCCTTGTATCTGTGACTTTCCTTCCCTCCATTGATTACGGTGACATTCTCTACATGAATGCTCCTACAAGCACCCTGCGGATGTTGGATGTTGTCTATCATGGTGCACTAAGATTCATAACTGGCTGTGATTATCGTACCCACCACTGCACCCTGTATTCACTGGTTAACTGGACATCATTAACCTCACGCAGACTCTTCCACTGGTACATTTTCATCTTTAAATCACTTCTTGGTCTGCTGCCCTCATACATCTCCTCCTACATGTCTTTGCGTGAGTGCAGCTACAGTGTGCGCTCTCAGGACATGATTACCTGCAGTGTTCCGTCAGTGAGGACTGAACTTGGAAAAAGGGCCTTCTCCTACTCCGCTCCTGCTTCATGGAATATCTTACAAAAAGATCTGAAGCTCTCGACCTTGACTTCTCTAAATGGTTTTCAGAATCTGTTGGAATCCTGGCAAAAACCAATGCAGATTTGTTCCTGTCTTTGATTTTATACGTCTACCTTATAATGTTTTGCTAGTTTTTTGATACTTTGTTAAAAAAAAAAAAAAACTTTCTTTTGTTTTTTTCTCTCTTTTGTTTTCTATTGTTTATTGTTTGTTTGTTTATTGTTTATTGTTTAAGGAAATTCTACCACTGCTGTTCATTGTTCTTTAGTTTTAGCAGGTCGCTTTCGTAAATGAGCCCATGAGGTTCAAAAGATTTACCTGACTAAATAAAGGTTGAATGAATGAACAACAGCTACATTAGAACTCTACACTATTTCACACCAGTTTTTTTTTCTCAACTCCACATCAGTCATGTTACTACATTAATGTATATGAGTGATAACAGTCCGATGGGAATTGAGGAAACTTTAGGACTGACTAGATGCACGGATTTGAATATTTCTATAAGGATAACACTGCATAAACAATGGAGCACTTTCATTTGGATGCTAATTTTCTGTTTCTTTCACAAATTTTGATTCTGCAGCTTTCCAAAAAAAAAAAAAATAAATAATCAGTGAGTTTTGATAGCAATACACCATATGATGTAGATGAGTTTGATAAAAAAAAAAGATGAATGTTAAGTTATTCTTTCAAGTCAAGTTAAAGTCAAAGTCAACTTTATTGTAAAAACTGCGATATGTACAGGACATACACAGGATTGAAATTACATTTCTCTCAGACCCCCGGTGCAACAATAACCATTTAAACATTAAAACATAAAAATAAAAATAACATAAGCATAAAATAAAATAATAAAAGTGTAATACTGTCCTGAGTTTAGCATGGTAGTATAAAAGTATAAAAAGTATATCTATAAAATAAAATGAAGATTCTGACATTGACATTTGTAATAAAGTGACAAAACAGCATATGAAGTTTATGTGCACAGTATATGTATGAGGTCTTTCTTCATGCTACATCAGATATTTTTCATGTATTTATCTTAGAGCACCCCTAAAACTGCAGAAACATTGAAAACGGCATTCTTATAAGGAATGCATATCACGTGCCACCTTTCACATCAAAGTTTTAAACAAAGATGTCGGTCTGTTAGCCACACCACCACACCTACTGCTCATTATCTACAAAGTATGAAACTGGCTTCCTTGTTTGGAGCCTTTCTGGGTGGAGTTTGCATGTTCTCTCCATGCATGTGTGGGTTTTCTCCAGGTACTCCAGTTTCCTCCCACAGAGCAAAAACATGCATGTTAGGCTGATTGGTAACTAACTTGTTCCTAGGTGTGAGTGAGAGAGTGAATGGTTGTTTGTCTCGTTCGACTTTATGTGTCCCCATGATGGACTGGAGACCTGTCCAACATCTTCCCCACTTCTCACACAGTGACTGCTGGAGATAGGCAACAGTGACCTCTGCAACTGAGAAATAAGAAGCAAATAAAGATAATGGATGGATGGATGGATGGATGGATGGATGGATGGATGGATGGATGGACGGACAGACGGAAGGACAATACTTGATGAAGCCATGGCTACAATTGAAATAAATGTTGTTCTAAATTGTGATGTGTTGGTGTGCAGATCCACACTTACACGATGTACACAATGCACCAATTAAACCATGAGCCAATATGTTGCAGAGCTGCAGCATGTGGTTTTGGACTGATGGAAAATAAACTTATAAAACCTTATAAACAGCTCATGGATGATGGATGGATGGCAATTATTTTGTAAGCTCTGCCTTATTCATGCTTTTATATGTTTTTCTAATTTTACTTTTGTACACCGTGACTGAGGCAAAATGATGGTGCAACCTTTTTCATATTCAGATTTTTTTATACCATACCCATACCATACCAATTTATTTATAGAGCACTTAAAACAGCAACAAGGCCAACCAAAGTGCTGTACAATAGAAACAAAAAGTACAGCGGACAGGAAAACATAAAATAAAAATATAGATATAAATAGCAACAGAAACTAACTAAAATGGCCAACACTATATAGTACAGAGAGGATCAAAACAAATCACATTGTGTTAAAGGCGAGAGAACAGAAGTGGGTTTTCAAGCGAGACTTAAATACTGTGAGTGTGGGAGCCTGCCTGACACTCAGTGGCAACTCATTCCACAGTATTGGACCTGCAACTGAGAAAGCCCTGTCACCTTTGAGCTTACGACGAGTTTCTGGAACTGAAAGAAGCATCTGGTCTGCTGACCTCAGAGAGTGCGGTGGAAGATATGGCTGCAGAAGATCAGTGAGATAAGATGGGGCGAAACTGTCCAGAGATTTAAAAACATACATGAGTATTTTAAACTGAATCCGAAGGTGAATGGGTAGCCAGTGGAGGGAGGCCAAAACTGGTGTGATGTGCTCGCTATGGTCTGTACCAGTTAAAAATCGGGCTGCAGCATTTTGGACCAGCTGTAGCCGTGCAATGGAGGACTGACTGATTCCGAACAGAAGTGCATTGCAGTAATCGAGCCTTGATGTTATGAAAGCATGGAGTACTGTCTCAAGGTTCTTTTTGGACAGTATGGGCTTCAGCTTAGACAGCCGCCTCATCTGAAAAAAGAAGGATTTAACAATCATGTTTACTTGACTGTTAAGTTTTAGGGCAGGGTCCATTATCACCCCCAGATTAGTGACCCTTTGTTTCTCTAGCGGGGCCAGAGAGAGAAGGTCAATGTCGTGGTTCGTGAATGAGCCATTGGGATGGAACGACATGACTTCTTAAGAAGTTTGAGGCCATCCAATCATGGATGTCGGCCAGGCAGTCAAGAAAAGGTTGAATAGAGCATGAGCCTCTGTGCTTCAGGGGGAAGTAAATGGTGTAGTGGCAGGGGAATCGGACTTGGGATCCGAAGGACCCAAGTTCGAACCCCGGCCATGGCACACCTTGGGGTGTCTATGAGTGCACACCTATTTTCCCCAGCTCCCCGGGCGCTGACTACGGCTGCTCACTGCACCACCTGGTGGTGGTTGGGTTAAATGCAGAGACCAATTTCGTCTGTCAAGTATGGGAACATACACAGATGACAAAAATGTGACATTTGTTTTATTATTATTTATATGACAATCATCGGCGTAGACATGAAAGGCTATGTTGTGTTTGCGGAAAATAGCACCTAGTGGCAGCAAGTATAACAAAAAGAGAAGGGAACCGAGGATGGACCCCTGCGGTACCCCCCACTGAAGCACTGCAGATGCTGAACTGAAATCTTTGATATTGACACAAAATGTTCTGTCAGAGAGGTAGGACTCAAACCATTTGAGGCCTGCCCTGTGATGTCCACCCACTGCTCCAGATTAGAAATGAGGATGTTGTGGTTGATGGTGTCAAAAGTAGATGTAAGGTCCAATAAGACAAACAGCTCAGAATCACCTGCGTCTGTGGCTATGAAAATGTCATTAAAGACCTTCAGTAGAGCAGTTTCAGTGCTATGAAGAGATTTGAAGCTGGATTGGAACAACTCTAGGATGGCGTGGTCATCCAAGAAACATTTTTATGTTTCCTATTCTAGCCTCTTGCTGTTAGGTGCTGCCTCAACAAAGAATGTTGTTTTTCTTTCAGCTGCTCACCTCTACAAGGGTCGCTACAGCAAGTGAACTCCCACGAAAGATTTGGCCCTTTCTTTCACTGGAAACCCTTGATGATGCAACCTGGGCTTGAATTCACAGCCTTATGCCGGGTTCCCACCTAACGCTTTGCGCGCATCAAAAAAGCTCCCGACGTGCTGGGTTGGCTGCTTGTCAACAGATGTCTGTTCACATCGAACGCGTCTGAATATGCGCAGTGGGAGCAGCGTCTGGCTCCTTTTCCGGTGGGGTTTGTTTTGTGTTTTTGTGCACCGGGCAGATGATGGATGGATGGATGGATGGAGTTAATATGTCTGAAGGTGATATTATGCCTTGGAGTTTAATTTTTTTAATAAAACTAAAAACTAATAAACAACTATTAAGACTGGTATTTTCTCCAAAGCAGCTTCATATGATGTGTTGTGTACGGTATGAATATTTATGTGCTTACTGCATTTTAGCTCAAGGTATTTGTGGCAGAGCTGAATCTTATTTGCAAAAAAATTCATCTATCAATGTTGGAAACATGTTTGAAAAGTAAAAGTTATGGAAGTGTTTCATCTGTTTATCTGTAAAGTATTTGTAAAAAAGAAAAGTCCAACTCCAGGTGTTCTGTTGGTGTCCATATAACCAGCGTGCAGCTCTGCAGCTCCAGGCACGTCACTGTCAGCTGAATCTGGAAGAATAAATGTACAATATGTTTTAATGAAGGTTTACAAGTACCTGTCACATAAGTACATATACTGAAAATTGCAACATTTACTCACCTGGACATAGAATCCACTTTGCCCATTGGTTAGAATGAGGTACCGGTACTTCTCATCTTCTAAGCATCTGATGTCACAATTTGGCCAACACCGAAACTGTGCAAATGACATGGAGCTATTTAGAGGACATTTAATCTCTAGGAGCTGCACAGAGTCCAAAATACCATCCAGGCTTATTACAAACTAAATACAGTAGGTGCATCCTATCATTGCAAAACACAATTAAATTAACTAATAAAAATAAAACAATTAGTATCAGCATTTATTCCACAGTATTGCAGCAGTGTGGCTGCATGACCTGCTTGTATTACACCTGATGTTTAAACTAACAGCCAGGCTTGGTGATAGAGGACTTTAAGGCTTTGGCTGAGCTCTGTCTGTGCTATCTAAAAAAGCTAAGTCTGGTCCTCTGGACATTCAAAAAACAAAGCAACAACAACAACAAAAACTGTTGAAACGTTTCGTCTTTCGTCCGAAAGACTTCCGGACGAAAGACGAAACGTTTCTACAGTTTTTTTTTTTGTTGCTTTGTGTTGTTTTTTGAATGTCCAGAGGACCAGACTTAGCTTTTTTTTTTTAAATTTTCTACCTGGATTATTGAGCAGGCATCAGGGTATCTGTCTGTGCTAATTTAAGATAAATAAGATTGTGTTCCACCTCTTTTAATAAAACGTGCCCAACGTTAGTACTGTAGATACTAAACCTCAGAGCTTTTCAGGTTGTTTTCGGGTTATTCATTGCTTCACCGTAATGTGCTGATATAAACTAGCTAAATATGCTAGTAGAAGTAATCTGCACAGGCACTTCTTCAGGTCGCCCCCATCCCTCCCTCGTCTGCAGCGGAATGATGATCTTTTTCTCTCTCTCTCTAAAATAAACTAAAAACATTTAGCCCTGGCAAACTGCTTTGGTTTCATATTTGATAAGTTACAAACTAAAATAAACAACAAGAGTCAATTTTGTTTAAGTTACTTTAGTTAGTAAGGTATTATTAAGTCTCAAACATATATGAACTTTCTTGTCTCAAACATATATAAAAAAAATCCTTCTGTTATTTCAATTGAAACTGTCTGCACAAAATACTGAACAAAATACAACACAAAAAGTAAATTACAAGTGCAGTAATCCACCCCCAAAAATAAAAAAATGTATGTTTTGTGAATGTTTGATATACCACTGTGTCTGCTTGATTGAACTCAGCCTCCTTGATGTGATGACAATTTCAGGATAGGAATCTGAGGCATCATCCACTTCTGTAAAAATAAATAACTGATCATGCAGATACTGTGGAGGCGTCTTTCAGTAGATTGAAACAAGTTAAAATACTTTATTTAATGTTTACATCCACTCACCTCATTTAAAATGTGTTTTACGGCAAATAAACAATGTAATTCTGGAATATTGCCTTCCTGGTTCCCTTTTATAATGAGCCAGTTTGAATGGTCTTTCTGATCCAGGCACAGTGACTTCCTCTGAGCAGTCTGGATACAACAGGATGTGCGGTCCTTCTTGTATGTCCTTGTTAAACCTTCTCATTTTCTGGACACCTTGTTGCAGTATCTCGGGTGCTCCTACCTCTGGGTCTACAAATAACAGGACCATTTTCCCTCTTAGAGGTTTTAAACCAGTCCCACTTGGCACCATCAATGTTTATCTGTGACAAAGATGAGAGCAATTTAACGTATAAGAGGTAGAAAAAATCAATAAATAAACACGATACATACATATGTGTTTCTCTATGGTCTAATTTGTGCTTGTGCTAGTACAGTTTCACAGTCAGCGAGTCAGGTCAGTACAGCTTACCTGCACGTTTTTTCCTTTATGTTTTCCTCTCGGACCGTAGTTAAAATCCTGAAGCTCTTTGGACTTGGAGCTTCGGTACTCTTTGAAACATTTATATGATGGGCCAGGTTGTTCTGCTGAAATTAAAAAAGGTCGGTCTCAAAAATCAAAATGAGGTAACCAATAGCGCTAATATGTTTTATTCACAGGCTAATTAAAAAAGCTAACATTACGCTGCACTTACGGTACTTTGTTTAGCATTGTCCGGTTGTTGAGATGTCCCCTCTCCTGCATCCATCTGCTCTGTGCCATTTAAAAACTCCAAGGATCGACCGCACGAAATACAAAACAGCTTAATAAACTTATAGGTGTCCCACAGAACGGGCAAAACGTGACTCGACTGTCGTCCATCTTGGGTCAAAATGACCGCTTCCGGGTCATCACTTCCGGGTCAGCCTCGTTAGGACATTCCCTTTCCGTGTGATTCTCTCGTTTGCTAAAGTGTTTCAGAAAATGTTAATTTGTTTCAGAAAATGTTAATTTGTTTCAGAAAATGTTAATTTGTTTCAGAATTTGTTAAAGTGTTTCAGAAAATGTTAATTTGTTTCAGAAAATGTTAATTTGTTTCAGAAAATGTTAAAGTGTTTCAGAATTTGTTAAAGTGTTTCAGAAAATGTTAATTTGTTTCAGAAAATGTTAATTTGTTTCAGAAAATGTTAAAGTGTTTCAGAATTTGTTAAAGTGTTTCAGAAAATGTTAATTTGTTTCAGAAAATGTTAATTTGTTTCAGAAAATGTTAAAGTGTTTCAGAATTTGTTAAAGTGTTTCAGAAAATGTTAATTTGTTTCAGAAAATGTTAATTTGTTTCAGAATTTGTTAAAGTGTTTCAGAAAATGTTAATTTGTTTCAGAATTTGTTAAAGTGTTTCAGAAAATGTTAATGTCACGGCAACCTGGCGCCGCCCACACCGTGCGCACCACACACACTGCACATGCTCTGCACAGCAGCATGTCTGTGAGGCCTGACAAGGTGAGCTTAATTTAAATCAGCTGGCAGCTCGTGCCAGCACTATAAGAACAACAGCAAACCAGCCATGCTGTAAAAAACACAGCAAGCAGGGCGGGCAGCAGCAGACACAGAGACTTGAAACCTGTGAGGAAAGGGACTTTAAACTTAAAGGACTATCGGTAAGCTCATTGATTGGAGTTTTTAAGGTGCTTTTTGGATCTGTTTCTTTTAGGTGGAGGAAGACAAAATTAATTTGAGTAATCACTGAATGTGTAAATGTTTGTTCTATATAAATTGTTCTGCATAAAAGATAAGTCTATTCAAGTAATTATTGAATATTTATCTGAGCATTTATTGTATAAATTTGTAGCAAAGTATTTAATTTATTTGTGTTTCTGTTTGAAGGTTTTTCACCTGAACACCTGACATTCTGAAAAGCTGATTAACTGATCATCTGATTAGCTGAACACCTGACATTCTGAAAAGCTGATTAACTGATCATCTGATTAGCTGAACACCTGACTAGTTGTAACCACTGTTGACTAAATCAACTGTATCATCTGTACAACTGTTGGAATAAAAAAGGAAAGCTGAGTGAAAAAGGAAGTCTGGTCCTGGTCCTTCAAGTGCGGACACCTCACAGTAACTGGAGCGCTTGACAGTGAAAAACCGCCTTACCAGTGAAACTGTTTGACCAGTGAAGACTCCACTACAGCCCACCACAAAGATTGAGAAGACTCAACCGGGGGCCTGGAGGAAAAGTTCTGTTGTCTGTCTGTCCAACAGCCAAGAAGGAGTAACATGGCTGAGACTAAGTCACTCGAAGACCTGAAAGTGGAGCGAACCACAGCAAAAAGACTTTTTTCCAGACTCACCAACCATATTATGAGGACTCATATGGACATGTCTGTGGAGGAGCTAGAAGAAAACTTCAAAAGACTCACAACAGAGGGCTCTAAAGTGATGGAGGCAAATGAGGACCTTGAGGCCGCCTACATTATGCAGTGTAAAGAAATAGATGCAGAGGGCGCACCTGAGTTAAGTGAGCAGCAAAGAACCGACATTGAAAAGACAGAGAAAGAATGTCAGCAGAAGTTAAAAGAAGTAAAGCACCTCATCCAAGACACATTATGGACTTCATATGGTGAGAAAGAACTGAGTCTCACTTTAAGAGTCGCAGAGGCAGAGTGTGAGAACGTCGCTGCTGCTCTACCTGACACATCCCTGGAGGCCTATGACTTTATGCTCACCCATCTAGAGAAACTGGTGCACAAAGCCAAAGGAGCACATCAGATCTGGAACCGCTGGGCTCCACCTGCAGAGAAGCAAGACTTTAATCGGCGCCTGATGGAGCTCGAGGTCTACCTTCCCAAGCTGGTGTCAGGGAAGGCCACACTGATA
>JBBPBX010097032.1:0-12927 GCA_038048925.1 Garcialebias charrua
TAAAATACATATAATGTTCTTACTTCGTGGATTTTTACCTATGAAAATGTCTGGGGTTCTGGAATGTAACCCCCGCGATAAGTGAGGGACTACTGTAAATAACCATGAAAGATTTTATAAATTTAAGATTTTAAATCTAAATTTTATACATTCGTCTTTGCAGAAACTGCTGTAGAATTATGAAGATTAGAATTGTTTTAAGATGAAAAACTTTTTTGCTCCTAGCTGAATTTGGACTAGCTTTTAGCTTGTCAGTTTTGTCTAACAGTTTCTGTAACTCCAAACTGAGGTCAATCAAGTACCCAAAAAAATTATATTGCTTGTAAATTTTCTACAGAACCCAAATTCAAAATGGCCTAATTATTGCTTTAAACTAACCTTCCGTTTTTATACAGTACATGAAGAAGTTCAGTTAAAGCTAACTGGTGTAAACTGTTCAAATAAACAACAGGAAGTCCTGAAACCAGAAGTGTTAATCCCTGAGTGAAGACAAACACATTTTTTTCACACACATGATTAGCTAGTGTTGTACATTTCCTTTAAACTTTTTATTTTTCAATCTTTTTTTTGATTTCCTTTGGCTAAGATGGTTTGTCAAAAAGTTATTGTATTTCTCCTCCTCCTGTTCCTTTTTTTCATCCTTATACCAGGGCCCCCACACCCCACCATTGTACTGTGGGTTTGAGCGCAAGTCTTTGGCTGGATAGCGAACCGGTACAGCGGTCTTGTTGTACTGTGCTAGTCGAATTAGCATCTTCTTCACAATGTGCGGGTAACGCTGAGACAAGTCCACTCTCTCGTATGGGTCAGCAGTGATGTTAAACAGCCAAACAGACTTGCCCCGGTCCCAACGGATTCGTTCGTTATGATACCGATTGGTTAGCCGCTGGCTGGAGAAGGTCTGTGGAGGTACCCAGTCACTGTAGCCTGGCACACCAGTAAGCAGTTTCCAGTGGCCCACCCGAAGTGCAGCTTGAATGGCTGTATTCCATAAGCCATACCCAGCCTTCCAAGATCCATTCTTGGCTTTAATATAAATTGGATCAATGTTATGAAGGATGTCTAGGCGAGGTGAAGGGTGACCTTCACTGATAGCATCCCAAACATCATAGCCATCCAGATTAAGATCTTCGTCCAAGGTGCCTCCACCCAGGGTCACCAGTGTAGGAAACCAGTCTGTAATGTGGACCAAAGCTCGACATTTTGTCCCTTTGTTCACCAACAGGGAACTGTGAACAAAGCCCACTGCCCTAATCCCCCCCTCCCAGTAAGTTGCCTTACTCCCTCTTAAGGGCCAGTTGCTTCCACCAACAAATGGCTGCCCCCCATTGTCAGAAGAGTACACTATAATAGTGTTGTCATAGTACCCATAGCGTTTCAGCGCTATCGTGAGGTTGTGAATAGCTTCATCAAGGCATGAAACCATGGCAGCGTATTTACGTCGTTGAAGGTTTGGAATGCCTTTGTAGCGCTCCAGGTATCGGTCAGGAACTTGCAACGGGGAATGAACTGCCTGGTAGGCCAAGTACAGGAACAAGGGTTGTCTGCGAGGATTGTGATTGGCCAAGATACTGATAGCCTTTCTCGTGAACATCACAGTAGAATACAAACCATGGTCCTGTTCCCAGGCTGCTTCTTCCCCTTCGTACAAGTCATAGCCACACATACCAGGCCCTTCACATTTGTAGTGACTGTAATAGTCCCCGCTGCCCAACAGGGAGCCAAAAAATGTATCAAAACCCCGCTGGGTAGGAAGGCAGCTACGCTTGTAGAAACCCAGGTGCCACTTTCCCACCATGTGGGTGGAGTAGCCTGCTTCTTTCAGTTTCTGAGGAAGGGTGACATTTTCCAGAGGTAGGCAGTTGGGTTGGGTAGCTCGGATGATAGAATGCTGAAGGCCTGTGTGAATCTGATACCTGTCGAAAAGAAAGTATAATGTTTTAAAAAGAGGAATAAAGAAAACAGTAAACAGTAAAGTAGTCAACAGAACAACTAAAAATAATGTATGTTGCCTTTCTTCAGAAACAAAACACCCATTTTTTATGCTTTGCTGATATAACATTTAGGTCTTTCTGCGTATTAGACATCATTAACCTACTGAAACCATTATTGAACTGTCAAAATTGCATTAAATCATATTTAAAATTGAATTTTCTCAATCTTAATGAAAATAAGGGAAATCCTCAGCTTTGAAAAATATAATTCGCTCAGTAATTTTATTGAGACACTTGGCACCTTATCATGATACAGACGCTTTCCTGCAAGGACTATGTAATTTGTTTTTGATAACCATAAAAAAACTACAAAAATTGAATATTGCAAGTGTCTAAACAAGTCTCCCCCTCAATAAGGACTTCATACTAAGGTGAAACCATATTTAAAAACATGAAAAAAGTCAGACCTCAGCCTCGAATGTCTAGGATCAGAGAGGACAATAACTAGACAAACACAGAATGGTTGGTTTGAATGGTAGAATGGCAGCAGAGTGGAGAGATTTGGTCAGCTTTTCCTCCAGCAGTCTAATTCTAAAGCAGCATTGCTCAGGAAACGAAGCCAACCCAAACTATAGGATTTATCAGAAAGTAAAGTCTTCAGTCTAGTCCTAAAAGTAGACCAAACATCAACCTCATGGGCAGAAACTGGAAGTTGGTTCCACAAGAGAGGAGCCTGATAACTGAAAGAACTTCCTCCCATTCTGTTTTTGCAATTTAAACCAGTGACTCGAAAAGGAAAAAGTGGGTAAAGATAATGGATGGATAGATGGATTATTTGTTCCTAGATTTATATTTTTATTTCAGAAAAAGCCAGGCAGCTGTAACCTCTAATTGGTAATTTAAGTTACAGAATTTTATGTACTCCTATATTTGTTCCTGATTTTGGTATAAATTAAAAATATTTGATACAATAAGGAACCTAAAATTATTGTTTTAAATAAATGTTCCATTTGTTTACGTTGTTGTTTAATTTTTTCATTTTTGTCAATTACATAATTGAAACAAAATTTATGACACTCTGATGCATGCTCAATAATCCAGGTAGAAAATTTAAAAAAAGCTAAGTCTGGTCCTCAGGACATTCAAAAAATAAAACAAAAAAAAGCAAAAAAAAATGTAGAAACGTTTCGTCTTTCGTCAGAAAGACTTCCTCAGTCTGAGAAGCTGTATTCAGCTCAGTCTTATAAATAGCACCCTCTCACAGTGTTACACAACCAGTTGGCTGATGACAGCCTGAAACCAGCTGCTCACATGATCAAGGAGGACCATCAGCCTAACGATGGATCGTTAGCACCCTGATGGTTGTTTGCTATTCACAGAGGGCTGAGTGATACTAGCAATAACAGCATTGTAAGAGGGAGACAGTTGAACCCGGAGGCCTCCACCCCTGTTTAATGATGGACGGTTTCTTTTCACAAAGATGGCCTCCTTTACTCCTCTCTCAAACCATCGTTCCTCTCTATCAAGGATGTGAACATCTTCATCCTTGAAAGAGTGACCTCTGACCTGGAGATGAGTGTAGACCGCAGAGTCCTGACCTGATGATGTTGATCTTCTGTGCTGGGCCATCCTTTTGGCCAGTGGCTGTTTAGTTTCCCCGATGTAAGACTGATCACAGCCCTCCTGACACTGAACAGCATACACAATATTACTCTGTTTGTGCCGGGGGACTGGATCTTTGGGATGAACCAGTCTTTGCCGTAATGTATTTTGGGGTTTAAAAGCCACTGGGACGTTGTGTTTAGAAAATAAACGTCTCAATGTCTCTGAAACTCCCGCAACATACGGAATGACCACTGGTCTGGGTCTGGGTTCCTTCTTTTCACCTGATGGCTGGCTGGAGTCCTGTTTGGGTTTCTTCTCTGCTTTCAGGAAGGCCCAGTTAGGATATCCACATTTCTCTAGAGCCTGTTTTGTGTGTGATTTCTCCTTCTGTCTGGCTCCTGAGTTAGTGGGGACGCTGTCTGCTCTGTGGTACAGAGTCCTGATGACTCCTAACTTGTGCTCCAGAGGGTGATGGGAGTCAAACTGTAAATACTGGTCTGTGTGGGTGGGTTTGCGGTACACCTCAGTTTGCAAATTTCCTCTATCAGAAACTGAGACCTCACAGTCCAAGAAAGCCAACCTGCCATTTTTTACATCTTCTCGTGTGAACTTGATATATTTATCCACAGAGTTGATGTGATCAGTGAAATGTTGGACTTCCTGAGATTTAATTTTAACCCAGGTGTCGTCAACATACCTGAACCAATGACTTGGTGGTCTCCCTGAAAAGGAAGTCAAGGCTTTCTTTTCTACCTCCTCCATGTACAGGTTGGCAACAATAGGAGAAACTGGCGACCCCATAGCACACCCATGTTTCTGCCTATAATGCCCCTTTTCCACTTGGTGGCCCGGGTCGGATGTGACGTCATATTTGCGTGCCAAACGCGCGTTGGACACATAGTTGCCAAGTCCGCTTATTTCAAGCGGCATTGGGCTTGTTTTTCCCTGGAGTCGCTTTCAAATTTGATCAGCCGCTTGTGGCGGTTTTTTGGGCTTCTCGCGGACATTGAGTCGCTTATTTGTGCTTGTTTTTCAGTCGAGCAGTAATGCGAGTGGTAGGTAGTTTGTCACGCCCCCCTTCCACGTATGTTACGTCAAGGCGGATGTTACGTTCAGGTGCAGTTGGCGCAAGCGACAGTCAGAGCCGGTAAAACTATATTTATAAGACTTCTGGACAGAAGTCGAAACGTTTTCTGCAACAAATAAAGTCCAGTTGATCCTGTATTGAACGCCTTTTTTGATTTCATCATGTCCTGGACGACTGAGAATCTTCACCAGCATATATTTATAAGTTTTACCGGTTCCTATAAGCGCGAGCAATTAATGATGAGTCAGCATGAGCAGCATATAGTGACACAACATAAATATCTTGTATCATTCAACTATGTTAGTTTTTAGCAAACAAAATGATAAATTAATGAAAATTACTTTCAAAGTGAGTTTAAAATTAAAAACCGTGTTTCTTCACGGGACATCCGACTACACGCGAATGCAACATTGTTATTTATTCTTTGTCTATTCATTCATTCATTCAACCTTTATTTAGTCAGGTAAATCTCATTGAGCCTCGAGGGCTCATTTACAAAAGCGACCTGCTACAAACTAAAGAATTTAGTGAAATGTCTAGACAAGACAACGCTAATATGAGCTCTAAGTGGGGTAAATATGGAAAAAAATATAATAAAGATTGGGAGAAAGAGCGTGCTCTTCAAGACTGGATCTGACCACGACCACAGATGGGAGAAAAATGCAAAATGTATTTTTATTTTTTAGACTGAATACGTTCTTTAATGTATAATTTTGCTTGTTATATGTAATGCCATAATAAATATGTTTATACTGTTTAAAACTGCCTTTTTTTACACAATGGGATGGGGTGCTTTTTTTGGGCTTTTTTTGAAAGAGCGAGTCGCTTGTTTGTGCTTGTTTTGAAGGAGCTGATCGCTTCTTTCGGTCTGGAGATCTGGCAACCCTGGTTGGACAGCATTTCCACCTGACAGATGCGCGGCGCCGCGCCAAGATTCCGGACTCATGAGCAGGGTCCAGGCCGGCTGGCCCCGAACCGTGGGTTGGAGGCTGGACTGAGATTGAGGAAGTGGCTGCCGCGAGGGAGCAAACACCGAAGGACTTTACAAGATTAACACGGTAAAAACAATTATTTGTATTTAAAATTATAGCAAACATGTGTCTTAAGCTGAACTATTCCTTAATAAATTCACGTTGTTGTCAAAACGGCAGGATTTAAAAAAGTAGTTTCGCCATGTGCACGCGCGCGCCCGCGCGTGCACGTGAGCCGTCTTGTTATTTCTATCCATCTATCCATCCATCCATTTTCTTCCGCTTATCCGGGGTCGGGTCGCGGGGGTAGCAGCCTAAGTCTTTATTTCTATAATGTAGCTAAATAAACGCTTTAAAAAATATATTTCATAGCTGACATTATATCAAGAGGGTGCTTGAGCTTAACAGTTCCTTAATAATTTCACGTTGTGGTCAAATCAGCTGGATTTAACAAAGTAGGTCGACACGTGCACATCACATGCACGCGCGGGTGGGGTCGATCGGCGTTCTTTCTTTTAAATGTAGCTAAATAAAAGCTTAAAAAATATATTTCATAGCTGGCTTTATACCACGAGGGTTCCTCAGGTTAACAAGTCCTTAATAATGTCACGTTGTGGTCAAATCTGCTGGATTTAAATTGATTTGTTTTGACTAATTCCAAACCTATCACATGTGCTACGAAAATAAATTATTAAAAAATCGAATTTTAATTCAAATAACTCCAACAGCTTACAGTATGCACATAAACATGTAGTGATTACACTTTGTTGGTTTGAAAAATATCTGCTTTGTGGTTTCTGAGATATAAGATATGTGTTAAATACTAGTAGAAAAAAAAAGCTAGGTCGACACACTTATGTCTATTAAAAATCGAATTTTAATTCAAATAACTCCAACAACTTACAGTATGCACATAAACATGTTGTGATTACACTGTGTTGGTTTGAAAAATATCTGCTTTGTGGTTTCTGAGATATTTGATATATGTATATATATCTTACATATATCTTATAAAATATATCTACATATAAAACAGTTTCTAGACTGAATTACCGGTAACCATGTTTTTCTTTTTTTTACAGTTAAGACGAAGAAGTCAACACCAGAATTTATCAACTTGTGTCTTCTGGAGGAAGCCCATGAGACAACAGGAAAAAAATCATTTAGGTGGATGCAGTATTTATTTTTGTGCTTTTTTCACTTCTTAGTTTTCATAATAAACATTTTATTTCTTAAGTGGTGTCATTGAACAATAATTTCCTAAACATATTTTACAATGTTAAGTGTGTACAGTATAGTGTTTGTTTAAAAACATACTGGAAGTTAAGAATATTTTCCATTTGCATTTGACCTTTAAAGAATCATAAGAAAAAGATTATTAGATTTGAACAGCCATCCATCCATCCATCCATCCTTCCTGATGTCGTGTCATGAGTAGTGCAGCAGCTTTTGCCAGGATGCACAGATGTCAACATGAACCCATCCATCCATCCATCCATCCTGATGTCGGGTTGTGGGTGCAGCAGCTTTTCCAAGGATGCACAGACGTCGCCATCAACCCCGATGAAGCTGTTCTTGGATGCCCAAACGAGTTTCCTGATCAACAAACATTTAATTATTAATACTTTGTTTTTACGTTTAAAGAAACATGCTTTTAATGTTTATGGGACAGTTTAAACCAAATTATCCATTTGCATTTGACTTTGAATTATCCCTGACAAAATATTACCGTTTAAATTTAATGAAATACAAACATTTAATATTACAGGGCCAATTGAAACCTAATTAATTCCTAATCTGTACCTTACTGTAAAAATAGTTTAACTGATTACAGGGCAGTGTGATCAATGTGTTAAGCAATGTTAACAGGAACCTTGTGCATATATGAGAATAATCTTTATTATAAAGAAACAAAATGGAAAACACATGGGTTTAAAACAAGCTGAAAAGTCTATAAAGTAAGATCAGAGCATTAAATAGCTCAAGGGACATTACCGCCAACAGGTGGTGAGACAAGGTCCTGCAGGGTGTTCTTCTTCTAATGTTTAGTGGTGGCTAGTAAATAGCTTGAGGTAACACTACCGCCACCACGTGGTAGGACGAGTGAGATTCTACACCCCGCCCACAGAAGGGCTGCAGATAGTGAATGGAGACAAAACCTACATGTGAGCCGATCCTAACTGGAACAGACCGGACCAGACTGAGCCGCTCTGGGCCGGTAAGTGGAAAAGGGGCATAATATTGCTCCCCATATGTAAAGTAGGTTGACTGCAGGCACAGTTTCAAGAGTTGACACAGTTGTTCTGTGGAAAGTGTGGTCCTGCTGTTCAGAGTGGTGTCTGATTTTAACCTTAAACAGACCACCTCTACTGCTCATCAACAGGAATGCACGTAAAGAGTGATGTGACATCAAAAGAGACCATTGTTTCATCAGTCTCCATGATGACACCCTTCACCTTCTCCACAAAGTCCATGGTGTTCTGTATGTGGTGTTCTGAGCTGCCAACTAAAGGGATGAGTACAGATGCCAGATATTTGGAAACATTGTAAGTGACCGAGTTAATCATGCTAACAATTGGTCTTAAAGGTACACCTTGTTTGTGGATTTTGGGTAAACCATACAGACTTGGCGTGGCCTCCCCTGGGTACAGTCTGTGGTACAGAATACTGTCAATAGCCTTGTCCTGCTTCAAAATTTTCAGGCAATCTATCAACTTCTTCTTGTAACCACTTCCTGGATCTCTTTTCAGCGGTTCATAAGTGGTTACGTCACTAAGGAGTGACATAACTTTCTCATGATAGTCTTTCTGGTTCAAAATCACTGTGCACCTTCCTTTGTCTGCTGGGAGAATTATGATGTTTTTGTCCTTGCTAAGAGTGTTGAGTGCATCTTTCTCTTCTCTACTGATGTTGGAAGGTGGTGGTTTAGCATTACTGAGACAGGCTGAAACTTTGACTCTGAGTTGTTCTGCTTCAAACTCTCTAATTTTGTTGTTACGGATGGCTGACTCAGTGGCTGTGATCATCTCTACTAGAGGAATTCTACTTGGTGCCACTGCAAAGTTTAGTCCCCTGGCAAGAATCTCTGTCTCCGGCTGGGTGAGCTGTCTGTCAGATAAATTCTTCACCCACTTCTCTGTCTCCCTGGCATGTAACTGTGTAGCGGGGTGTTGCCTTACACTGAATGTGTTGTTATTGGAATTGTGATGGTGTTGACGAGTTATCAGCCCAAGTGTCCCTGGGAAAAGACACTGAACCACTCACTGCCTTTGATGTGTGTCCCATCAGTGTATGAATGTGATAAAGCACTGATTAGTCTTTGTATAGATAGAGTAGAGTGATGTTTGAATGGGTAAATGAGGGCACAGATTGTGTTGTAAAGCACTTTGAGAATCTTGATAAGATAGAAAAGTGCTATATAAATAGAGTCAATTTACCATTTACTACCCAGAGTTCATGACCATAGGTGAAGGTAGGAACATAGACCAACCAGTAAACAAAGAGCTTTGCCTAAAACTTTGTTTATACTTCATGCAAGACGTGCAGCTGCGGCCCAGCGATGACGTAATTGCGTGTGTGTCACCGACCGCATTGAGTGTTTATACTTGTAAAAGACGTGGGGGATACATTATAGTAATCCCTCCCTCTTCCCTCCCACTGCATACGTCACGCGCACTCCCACTCATGCGCGTAGGCGGGGGGGTTCGCTCGGTTCGAACGAACCGCCCACTTTGCCTATGAAGTCCTGCCTAGGGATTTTATGAGGGGTGGTTCGTTTAAAGAAAAAATGGACCTTGAAATAGCAACACGCCTCGGTGGTTCACTGGAAACGCGTCGGGTTCGAATCTCACCTGGTTGAACTTATTTTACGTTTGTCTTTTATTGGATAAAATAAAAGGAGTTAATATGCCTGTGGTTAACACAAACTCCTTTTCTTTTTCTTCTTATCCAATAAAAGACACACATAAAATAAGTTCAACCAGGTGAGATTCGAACCCGAGTCGAGAAAAGCTTTGGAGCGGTAACCCGACGCGTTTCCAGTGAACCACTGAGGCGTGTTGCTGTTTCAAGGTCCACGTTTCCTTAAACAAACCGCCCCTCAGAAAATCCTGGCTATGCACATGCCATTGCATGTTTTTTCAGGACAAACGGATTTAATATAATGATAGGCTCCATTACCTCGATTTGTGATTCCGTTATGTTGGCTGTTGTAATGTTTGTACAGTAGTCGTCCCCCAGTGTTTAATGTATATGTCCAGCTACTGCAAAGACAGGTATAATGGAGGAACTGGATTGGTCCCGCCAGGATCCACGCTCCGGACCGCCTCGGCGAGTTTCTCTTCAAAACTATCCATGTCAAAGCAAAAACAAAAACCGGCTTCTGGAAGAGTAGCGGGTAGCGGTGTGATACACCATATATTGACATCCAAACAAAAAACGCCCACAAAATTTGAACCAATCACACGCTCCGGGCCGCATCCTCCGTGTCTCGCAGTGCTGACTGGGGGCAATGTATAGGACAGCTGTCACCAGGGGATCGCAGCGGGAGTGCAGACAGAAGTTGTGCAACTTTTTTTCACTCAACGGGGGGTAAAAGACGTGCGACAAGAAGTATGAACCAGCCTTTACAGCTCAGCTATCCCTTCACCACAACAGACCGGCACAGAGTCTGCAATCCTGCAGACACTGCACCAATCCATCTTTCAATCTCACGCTCCATTTTTCCCTCATTTGTGAACAAAAACCCCAAGATCAGGGGTGCCCAATACGTCAATCGCAATCTACCTGTCTATCACAAAGGTAATTTCAGTAGATCACATGGCGAAATAGACCTCAGAATTTAATTTTTTTTGTCAATTATGCTTTTAAATAGACGTCAGTGAATCCATCCATCTTCACTATGCAGTTCGTCACTTGATTGACATACAGGTTAACCACCAATCAGAGACCGACCTTTTCTGACATATAGGTCACAATGCATGCACAAACATCAACATCTATGATTAACATACAGGGCAGCCAATCAGAAACCAAATCTTTTTCTGTCACATAGGTCACCACTAGTGCTTTAATAGAGTACCCGAGTACTCGACAGATCGAGTCCTAAAAGTTCTATCGAGGTCTTTTTGTCACTCTCGAGTACTCGTAGTGACGTCAGTGCGATTACGTCACATGTCACATGATCCGCACCGAGCTAGTAGACGCTACCAAATGGATTCCTCTGTGGTCCACGGATGTATGGAGCTGGTCCAGTCTTGTCAAAAAGGTAAAAATGTGTCGTGTTTTATTATTATGAAACAGTTTATAATTTTATAGAATGCTTTGCTGCCCATTGAATCAATTTCTGTCACCACTGTAGATTGTGACAGGAGGGGGCGGTGTTGGATTGCAAGTCACATATATAACACGGCCAAAACGGCTTCCTCTCTCATTTCACAAACAAAAAGCAACTAACATTCATCTATTAAAAACCTATAAACACATTAATCTCTAAAAGTAAACCTAAATTGCACAGCACTGCAGGCGGTGGTGCGGTGTTGCCCCATTTGTTTTTAAGCTTCGGTTTCAGCACCGCACAGTACTTTCACTTTTAATATTAATAATAATAACTAATAGTTTTGTTTTTCCTGTGACTTATCTGCAGTATGATAAATGATAGGAGCATAATAAATGCTCCCAATGTTTTGTTGGTCTTTTTTTTTGTGGTAAATAATTAAGTTTTTATGAATTTTTATATATTTATTTATTTTGCATCTTAAAAGCCTATGACATCATCGACTACTCGAGTACTAATCAAGTTTATTTATGTTAATGTCGAGTTTAAAAATTATGTACTCGTTCAACCCCTAGTCACTACGCATGTGCAAACCACGGTGCCCATGATTGACACACAGGGCAGCCAATCAGAGACCGGATCCTTTCTGATGCTTATGTCACCACGCATGCACATTCAACTGCACTAAAAACAAATGAGCTGACTCGTAATAGCCTCCAGTTTATTTATTTAAATCTAACTAAAAGTTCTCATGTTATTTTTCAAACATGAAGTTATTCTTGTTGTTTCCTGTTCCTTTGTGTGAAGAAAATAAGTTATTGCTGGGTTTTGTTTATTATTTTTTTACGCAGAGAGTAAGAATAAATTGTCACTTTAAAAAAATCAAACTTTTGGGTTTATGTTGCATCCATAGCGAGCTGGGACTAATTCATTCATGCAACCTTTATTTATCCAGGTCAGTCTCATTGAGTCATGAGGACTCATTTCCAAGAGAGACCGGTTTTAGACAGACAACAACAAACTACAGTAAAATGCAATAAAAAAGTAGTGCTATAAAACAATAAATCAAGGTGCCATATAAAACATGGTAAAATACTAAAAACAAGAATGTAAAACATTAAAAGCATACTTCATATGTTTATAAATAAGTACCGGTATATGTTTTGTATCTTTATAGTAGGTAGATCACTTGGACTTGGTCATTTTAAAAGTAGCTCACGTGCTGAAAAAGTGTGGGCACTCCTGCCCAATAGGAATGTGCGATATATAAGGTACACGGTAGAAACTATTGCCATTTAGCCTATGATAGAGATCTGTATTCTACCAGCTAACTGCAGTAATGCTGTGTCTGATGTAAAATCAAGAGTTGTCAGATTTAAACGTTACTTCTTTTAGTTGAAAACTGTGTGTAAGTGGTGTTAAAGTCCTTTCTTCGAGAGCTAAGTAGATAAGCTACAAGCTAACTACAGCTGGCTTGCCGTACTTGTATGTAGATGTATGCGCAAAACGCTGTGTTCCATCAAAAGGTTTTTTTTTTTCGTCGAAAGTTTGATGGTCAGCTTTAGAGAGTGCATTTGAGCTAAGAAAAAACAAAACCAGTGTTAAACCTGCTCTCTGATCTGTGAAAAGAACGCTGTGTTGTGAGATTTTACTGTGAGACACTCTGGTCAAAGCCACAGAGGAAACTGGTCGCCATTTTGTGTCAGCACTCCTTAAAGCGGAAGGAGACACCCACTAGAGGGTTGGAGTGGTAAGTGTAAAATGCTGCTCTGTTGCTGTTAATTTTTTAAATGAGAATACTAGAAACTGTTAAGAGTTAACAACATATTCTTTAGTTTAAAGCATATGGCTAAAACCACATTTGATATATTTTGCACTGTTTTGCACTATAAGAAAGAAGCCTAATACAGTACTTGCTTTTTTTTTATTTAGAAACTCTCTGGATCTGTCATGTTTCTGCTCCAACCTATGTTCTCCTTTCATTCATGTCCTGGCTTATGTTACAAAATCTCTGTAATGCCTATCACCCATCCTGCATCACTTTCTGCCCTGCTC
>JBBPBX010097033.1:0-12927 GCA_038048925.1 Garcialebias charrua
AGTTCACCTTCAGTTTTTCACTTCCTCCTCTTTCTCCACTGTGGCTGTGGTGTGCTCCACTGGACGTCTCCCAAACAAATTGCTGCGCTCTTCAGATCTGCATATTGCAACTCAAATACAGGTAGTCCTCGGGTTACGACGTTTCGTGGTTGCGGCGCGTCTCCCATAAAAAAAAAAAATATATATATATACCGGTATATATATTTTTTTTTAGTTTTTGAAAAGCCGAGTTACGTAGTTTCCGGTTTTACGGTGTAAACGTAGCGGCGGAGGAATACTGCACTGTACTCTCTAAAAAAGCTAAGTCTGGTCCCCTGGACATTCAAAAAAACAAAACAAAACTGTACTGTGAACGCGGTTTTATGTCATAAACGAATAGAGAATACGGAGGATGGACCGAGCTGGACGGTGGTTTTACGTCGTAAACGAATGGAGAACACGGAGGATAGACCGTGGTGGACGGTGTCACCAGCATCCAAGTAGGCTATTGACTGTTTGTGTACTTCATTATGGCTCCCAAATGTATGTTTTTTGACAATTATGTAGGGCACTGTGTTAGGATAGGCTAAGAGCTTAGTAATACAGTACTGTACATGTATATGGTGCAGTATGTACGTATATTCCGACTTACGTCGAAATTAGGGTTACGGCGCCGCGTAGGAACGGATCTCCGTCGTAAGTCGAGGACTACCTGTACATGGTGAGCTTGATATCTTGTAGCAATATTGTTCATGTTTAAGTCAACCATGTGATTGCTCATTGAAGTGTTGTTTTACCAGAATTGCTGGTGGCTCTAATTCAAAACTCTTGTGGGATTCTGCCATTAATAGCCACCGGGCTAAACATTGAGGTTAAGTACTCCTCACTCAGTTGAAGAGGTAAAACAATTGTTTTGTTTTTTTATATATAAAATGGAAGCTGAATTGTGGACACAGGTCTGATATATGCACTCAATTGTCGCCGGGCAGTTTATTGTGCAACACTGAGTACATGTACGCGGTCATGAAAATTAAGCTTTGCACAAAAATGCCCTGAGGACCGCTTCGACTCTAATCCGGTACACGTGGACCTCCATGGACTGAAGTACACGCCAGTACACTGGAGGCTTTAGTTATGGTGCTATAGGCTAGGACTGCTGGAGGACAAACTGACCACATTTCTTCACTCTGCTACTGTCTTTACTGCTCAACCTGGTTTGTATTTCTAACTATTTTTTTCTATCCTTGACAAGTTTTTGTCTTTCAGGTTCACCTGGACCTATATCTGGACCGACCATTCTGTGTTAGTTTGTCTCTCCTTCCTCTCCTCTCAACCAGCCGGTCAAAGCAGATGGCCGCTTGTCCTGAGCCTGGTTCTGCTGAAGGTTTCTTCCTGTTAAAAGGGAGTTTTTCCTTTCCACTGTTGCCATTGTGCTTGCTCAGGATGGGAGATTGCGACAAAGTGAAGATTCATTGTGTCTGCTGCTTCCTTAGATAGAGAACTTTACTAAATGGCTTTTCTATGTATGTGAATGTTCCTGTAAAGTGCCCTGAGACAACTTTGTTGTAAACTGATACTGTATAAATAAACTGAATTCAACTGAATTGAATTCAGTGGAGAAGTCAGGCTCGGAACCGTCACGTAAGGGGGGTGTGGGGGAAGGATGCTTGACTGAAGCAGAGCATTTACAAATGTAGATAAATTTAGATGTTTTAACAACCTGTTAAAACACACCAAAATGCAGGATATTGCATCTACTTTATTCAAAATTTTCTTGGGGAAGACTCCAGATCCCCGAAAGCTATTTGCGTTCCGACATAGATTGGTTTACAAATTAAGCACTGCTTTGACACTTTTGGAAAAACTTTTTATCTATCATTGCATTAAGATGTGGAAGCCTCTAGAAATCTAGGACTACACTTCAGCTGCATGGAAAACTTTGTTTGGCTTGACTTTGGTAAGATGGTTCAATTTTTGAGCAATCACCTCCGAAGTAGTAGGTTCCACCAGTCTGGATCTGGATGGGAATAGCTGTCCTGACTGTGGATGCCTCATCTCCATCCACTGTTAGCATAGCATGATTTTCCAGAGCATTTAGATGAACACTATGCCACTGGCCATCATTTAAACCTGAACCTGTGAAGAAGAAAAACAGAAATTTTTATCCAAAAATAACACCCCTTTGGGCACCCAAATGCTGCAATAAAAAAGGTCAGGTATGAAAATTAAAGGCCTAGCCTAGCTTGAAGGAATGCACATCACCCAATGCTTCCATGTCAGAGTTTAAAACGAAAGTTACGTACTGTATGTAATTACAGTTCTATGAATCCCGGATGACTGTCAGAGGGCGGTGCTGAAAGCACCGAGTGTTTCCTTCGCGCATGCTCTGTTTGAGTAATGGTATCAAAAAAGTCACAGGTGTGACATGAATGATCAATTAGAGGCTATATAGCCTGGTGTCATCCGCGGCTCTGCTCCTACAGAATCTTCTCGCAGAAAGCAAGGATTCTGAGTGACAGAAAAGCTCTGGCGGTCATCCAGGATTCATAGAACCGTAATTACATACGTAACTTCCATTCTATTTCATCCCTCCTGACCGCCAGAGGGCAGTGCTGAAAGCACTGAATGTCCAATACCAACGATGTCACAAGAAATCCTAAGCACATACCTCACTGAGGAGGCCCAGAGTACCCTTGCAGAAGACCCTGGCCCAAGGGACGAGGGATGGCCACATTAACTCTGTAAAGTCTGGTGAACGTGCTTGGGGAAGCCCATGATGCGGAAGCACATATTGCTTCCATCGAAACCCCTGTCAGGAAAGCCCAGGCAGCGGACACGCTCCTGGCAGAATGTGCCTTCATGTTGACCGGCAGGAGGCTGTGCCCCACGGCATAGGCGTGGTAGGTGACATCCACGATCCAGTGAGAGAGGCGCTGTTTGAAAAGAGGATAGCTTAACGTAGGGCCTCCATAAGACATAGAAGGCTGGTTTGAACATCATATAACGGCAGTAGCTGCAACGTATGCCTCCAGTGCTCTCACTGGGCACAATAATCCACACCCCTCGCCAGGTGTAGGCTGAAAATGTGACAGCCTCAACGGCTGGTTACAGTTAGAGTGAGATAATACCGTGGTACAAATGCAATGTTTGGCCACAAGGTAACATTAGAGCCCTCAGGGTCCCACCTGAGGCATGAAGAGCTGAGAGAGAGCCTGTAGCTTGCCGACCCTCTCGCTGAGGCCATAGCTAAGAAAAGCCGTCTTACATGAAAAATCCCTTGAGGTCCACCTGCATTAGAGGTTCGAACAGAGGGTGGCACAGAGCTTCGAGAACCAAGGGAAGATGCCAACCTGGTGCTTGTATAGTTGTCGGCGGATGTAACCTATGGGCACCACACAGAGAAGAGAGACTAGATCATGGCTCCCCACCGCACGGCCATCAATGCCGGCGTGATCAGATGATATTGTCGCTACATAAACTGTAAGGATCGAAAGAGAGCCACCCTTACCGAGGAGAGACAGGAGAAACTCCAGATGGTGGGTACTGTACAGGAGACTGGATCCTCATTGTGATCAGACACATTGGGAAAACAGACACCATCTGTTTTCATCCTGCTGACAAGTAGAGTGTGCCCTGGTGCCCAGGATGGTGTGTCTGACAGAACTCGAAACTCCAGTCAACTGCTGTCCTAGCCTTGCAGTTGACACGCCCATATCAGTTCCCCCCAAACCAAATTAGAGAAAGGGACGGAAAGACATATAAGAAGACCCTTGGCCAAGGATGAGCCAATGTGTCCTGGCCCAGCGTATCCGACGCCCCGGTAGAGGAGTACTCTAGAGGACGCTGAGGTGCCCGCCCGTGGTTGATGTGGTAGACAATAAAGTTGTTGTCCAGCCAAATGAGAGCATGTCCCCTTCCAGGTGAGGCAGGAAGTACCTGAGTGCCAATGCACTGCATGCAGCTCCAGCACATTTATATGGTTGGAACGGTCCTTTGACCACAGCAGCCCTGAACCGCTCTGTGTTACCACACAGTGCCCAATCCCCTGGAGCTGGCATCTGTCATGCCCACTTTCCTGTGACAGAATACCACTCCCATGGGGAAACCCCTGGGAGAATAATCTTTGTCCTTCCATGGAGTCAGAGCCGGAAAACCTGACTAAGTCACTGCAAGCCTGTGATGCCTGCGTGGCCTGAGAGTCAAACGAAAGCTGTTGAGCCACCTCTGCAAGGGACGAAGTGACAGGAGGCATAAGGGCACCACCCGAGTGACTGACAGCAGTTTGCTTAGTAGCTACCAGAAGGTAATGTGAGAGAGCTGCTTGCCCAGCCTGAACCGACTGACAAACTGGAATATGCTGCCCACCCTTGAGAGGATGGGCGAGCTCCCATGGAGGGTGAATCCAGAATCACCCAAGAAAGGTGTAAGTTTGGAAAAGGATCAGGCATCTCTTCTCCAGGTTGACATTAAGGTCCAACTGGGACACCTGAGCGAGCAGGCGGGTTGTGTTGCGAAAGGCAGAGGCCCAAGACGGGACGCAAAGAAGCCAATCGTCTAAGTACAGCAGGACCTTCACTCCAAAGGCCTGCAGAGGAGAGAGGGCTGCCTTCATGCACTGAGTGAACACCCTCGGGGAAAGAGAGAGCCTGAATGGGAGTACCTGGAGCTGCCAGTGATGACCCCGATAGGCAAACCTGAGAAAGTGGCGATGCTCTGCCGCAATGGGCACATGAAAATAAGCGTCTTTCAGGTCTATAGACATGAACCATTCTCCCTTTGTGATAGCTTGAAGGACCTCTGCTGTCATGAGCATATGAAAGGGCAGCACCCTTAAATACCTGTTGAGTCCTCTCAGATCTAAAATGGGACCAAACCTGTCGTCCTCTTGCTCGAGGAAGTAAGTCGAGTGATAGCCTCTGGGTTGTTGCAGAGGGTCCACTGCCTTGACTCTTTAGTGGCAACCACCCATGGGTCCACGGTGTGAGCAGCCCAGTGACTGAGTTGTTGGTGGGAGAAATATCCGACGGTCGGCCTGGTGGCATCACTGTCTCCCTCCATGGCTTCTAAGGGCCGTGGAGGGGCGGCGGCCAGAGTCCCTGGTCTGAACCTGCCCAGATCGTTGGTGGAAAGACTCACAAAAGCTCCTGTTGGGTCTTTGCTGAACCACATGAGGGTAAAGACCCCCGAGGCGACAGCAGGTTTGATCATCGGCATGCGATCCAGGCCCGTTGCAGCCAGCTCGTGCATGGACACCAATGCTCGGCCATCCACGGAGAGGTGCGCAAAGAGTTTTGGGTCCCGCCAGCAACCATGCAACTCCCTCAGGTACTCCTCCGGTGGAGAGATGGAAAAGAAAGGAGGGGCCCATCCGTACCTGAAGAAGACACTTCCCGGGTGGACTCCTCTGGTTGTGGGATGTCCAGTTGCAGCTGTCTCAGGGCCATACGCATGACGTACTGCATCGAGTCGTCACCTAACCCACTAGCTGCGCTCCGGGATGAAGAAAGTGAACCAGTATTTGAGACCTGAGATGACAGTTCCTCCACCTCACCTAGAAAGTGAGAGGCAGAGGCAGCCAGGGAAAACACAACTTCCTCCACAGCCAGCTCAGGCATGGATGGAGAGGACAGTCCAGTCACTGACCCTTGTTCGGCCCCCAGTTGGCGTGCCTGAAAAAGTGACTTCATCCACCCAATTCTGCAGACAGCTGCTCCACTCTCATGGAGAGACCCTGACCAGACTTGGCTTGCCTCTTTCTAGGAGGGGCTACAGAGACTGTGGCCTCAGCCTGGCGCTTTGAGCGCCTAAGTGGAGCCTCCTGCCCAGAAAGCGGGAGTCCACTGCTGAGCTTGGGGCAAAACTGGGCCAGCTGAGCCACCCTCACAGCACGATGTATGCGGCTGCATTTCATGCAGGGGTTCTCTGAAAGGGTCTCCATCAGATGGTCCTGTCCAAGGTAGGTAGGACACAGATTGTGACCGTCAACCACATGGAGCACAGCCCCACAGTCTGTGCAGCAGTGAGAGCCGTCCATGCTCCTACTTTAGGTAGTTTACTCAAGTAAAAAACTGTAACTCAGCACAGGGGCTGGCACCGCCAGCTATGTCCAGGATACAAAATGAGACGCAAGGACGAAAGGATAGGCTGAGAATTGGGAGAGGGGGTGTGCACGCTTACCATTACCAATTAAAAAACAGGCCAGAACTAGTAAACCTAGCTCAGCTCAACCGTTATGATGCTGGTGAAAAATGATTTGGGAGAGGGTGTGCAACGCTTGCCTTCACCAATAGAAAACAAGGCCAAAAGTGAGAGAAAGGCTAACACCACTAGCTCAGTCCAACAGTTTATGAGGATGGTGAAAAATGACTTGGGAGAGGTTGCGCAATGCCAACCTTCACCAATACAAAACAAGGCCAAAACTGAGAGAGGCTAGCACTGCTAGCCTAGTCCAACCATTATGAGGTTGGAGAAAAGATGATTGATAGAAGGTGCATAATGCCCACCTTACAAGTAGAAACAAAACTAGAACTAGTAACCCTAGCTTAGCTCAAAACTGAGAAAGGCTAGCACCGCCAGCCTAGTCCGACAGTTATGAGGTTGGAGAAAGAATTATTAATAGAAGGTACGCAAACGCTTGCCTTACAATTAGAAACAAGACCAGAACTAGAAATCCTAGCTCAGCCCAAAACTGAGAGAGGCTAACACCGCTAGCCTAGTCCAACCGTTATAAGGTTGGGAAAAAGACAATTGATAGATGCCTTACAAGTAGAAACAAGACCAGAACTAGTAATCCTAGCTCAGCCCAAAGCTGAGAGAGGCTAGCATCGCTAGCCTAGTCCAACCGTTATTAATAGAAGGTGCATGAACGCTCACCTTACAAGTAGAAACAAGACCAGAACTAGTAATCCTAGCTCAGCCCAAAACTTGAGAGAGGCTAGCACCACCAGCCTAGTCCAACTGTTATGTCTGATAAAAAAATATTAATAGAAGGTGCGCAAACACTCACCTTACAATTAGAAACAAGACCAGAACTAGTAATGTAATCCTAGCTCAGCCCAAAACTGAGAGAGGCCACTGCTAGCCTAGTCCAACCGTTATGACATTGGAGAAAAGATGATTGATAGGAGGTACTTACAATTAGAAACATGACCAGAACTAGCAATCCTAGCTTAGCCCAAAACGGAGACAGGCTAGCACCACTAGCCTAGTCCAACCATTATGAGGTTAATAGAAGGTGCGCAAATGCTTGCCTTACAATAGAAACAAGACCAGTACACAGCTGGCTACGTAACTGAACTTCGGAGCACAATCCAAACCGACCACGCGGTTGGAAGCCTCCACAGAGCGGACAGCGCCACTAACCATGGCAAAATAGAAATAAAGACTACTCACCAGTGTTGAATTACACACACAGTAGTTAAATGCTGTAAGCTGGGAGAGGGGCAAAAAGCCGCTATAGTCCCAACAAACAGCAGAAATACCTTGAACGATGGCTAAACCATCGCGGCCCCTAGGAGGGCGAACGCGCTGCTCCAGCCAACGGGCAATCGGGCCTCTGACAACAGTGGAAAGATCCAAAGGGCGAAGCCCTGGATTGAACCGTGCACAAGAAGAAAAAAGGAGCAGAGCCGCAGATGACGCCAGGCTATATATCCTCTGACTGATCATCCATGTCACGCCTGTCACTTTTTGGATATTATTACTCGAACAGCGCATGCGTGAAGGGAACATTCAGTGCTTTCAGCAACACCCTCTGGTGGTCAGGAGGGATGAAATAGAACTAAGATTATCTCATGTAAATGCAAAACTACAATTTATTTATAAACATTAGATCAACCAAAGGCAGCTGAAATGTTCGAATAATGGGATGACCTGATGAAATGTCAATCCGTGTGTTCTTCTTCTGTGTGACGTTCATGAAGATGGCGACCCTGCCCTCAATCAGCCCCAGCTCCACCCATCCGTCAGCCAGTTGGGTGAACATCAGCAGACCATTGGGGTTCCATGTTCTGAAAGACAGACTCACAGACAGCGTGTCGCTGTCACTCTGACCCGGCAGCCGCAGGAAGGACGTGGAGTTAAAGAAGACAGGGAAGGAGTTGGACTCGGAACAGGAGAACGTCAGATTACGCTGAAGTGGAACACAAAGACAGCAGAATTAATGCCTCGGAAATGGACCCGAGAGGACAAAACAAATTATGCCATGTAGATCAGTCTCTTTTGCTTTTCAGTGATTTAGAAAATTTGTACAAAATTTGTAAAAAAAAATCTAATTCTGAGTAAACAAAGTCAGAAATTATACTAGAAAAGGGAAAAGAAACAAATAGAGGAAAGGATTTAGCTTACAAAGCTGGAGGTGTCGACCCTCTTCCTGCGCACCAAGCTGGTGATGTTGTCCCCGTTATAAATGATCCCCTCCATGCAGCCCACAAAGTTTTGTTTACCACCTGAGCTCAGCTTTGCAGATTCAGGAAGTCCCCCAAAGCTAATCTGACGAGACACAGTACAGAGAAGCACTGCATGTAAAAAACTAAATCTTCACTAAATTTTACTGCAAACAAATGCTGACCAACAAACTATGATGTTGCCAAAAAGAGTGAACAAAAGAAATCCATGCAGCCCACAAAGTTTTGTTTACCACCTGAGCTCAGCTTTGCAGATTCAGGAAGTCCCCCAAAGCTAATCTGACGAGACACAGTACAGAGAAGCACTGCATGTAAAAAACTAAATCTTCACTAAATTTTACTGCAAACAAATGCTGACCAACAAACTATGATGTTGCCAAAAAGAGTGAACAAAAAGCTGAAATCAAGAATAACTTAGGAAATTACATGTTCTATGAACATACGCTGTGAATGCTGAGTGCTGAATGGGTTTGCTGAAGCAGAAACTGATTTGTTCAACCGAAAATAAACAGAACAACAACTAAAAGCTAGAAGGAGCAAAACATCTAGAAAATGTTAAAATAAGCTAAATTGTATAGTTTCAGAAAAAGAAGGATTGGCAAACGATCAGGAGTAGACTTCATGAAATGTATTACAATGCTTTGGAGAACAGTCAGACCCAAACAAGTACAGAACTTATTCATGTCTTGTCCTGTCTGAGTCTTGAACCCATTCTGCCTTCCTGAATTAAAAAAAGTTAGTTTTATCTAAACTCATCACGGGGCCTCCCACAACTCCCCTTCACCGTACCCTAGACACTAGTGACAAGGCGACTGGGCAGGGTTGAGTCTGATATGCACATCTGGCCAGCTGCTACTGGCCCCAGGAAGCTAAGGCATTATATTAACATACTATTCAGATCATAATGAGCACAAAGTACAACATAAGGTTATATATAATAAAATAATAGAGCATGGCGCAATGCATTGAAAAGCATTCCCTGGACATCTAGCAAAAATTAAGAGAAACAAAACTAAATGCTAAAAGTAGAGAAACATTTGTTAAATGCTAAAAGAAACAAAAAGTTTGCTAAAACCTTAAATTATTGAATTATTAGCTAAAAGCATAAAAGAGCTAATTTAAAGTTTCAAAAGGCTAGTTAGAAGATAAAAGTAGTAAAAATCTGGCTCAAGGTTAAATTTGGCAAATGGTTAACTTCCACAAGCAGCACACTCACTTTAGTGTCATAGTGTCAACCAGTTTGCTGGAGATAAGTGATATTGTGTACAACCTCACTGAGAAATGTCATGCTCAGAGTATGTGTTGAGGATGACTCTCCGCTAATACCACAACAAATTTTAGATTTATATCTGAAAACGTAATGAGGTTAGAGACATGTTTGTGTTTTTTAAGGTTAGTTGGCTGTAGAGGTCATCTTGAATTCAGTTGACTCCAAAAAGTTAAGCTGTTGTAATTGTCCATTCAAATATTTACTGAGTTTCATTAGATTATGTCCAGTGGTTATATTATTTTGCTAACAGACAGACATAGCTAATTCCAGCAGTTAATGCTTAAGTTAATGCTGCAGCTGCAGAAAGAAAAGCTCTACAGAGAGTGGTGAAGGCTGCACAGAAGATGTTGGAGTCAGTCTCCCCACCATCACAGACATCTACACCTCCAGATGCAGGAAAAGAGCCACCTGCATCACGAAGGACCCCACTCACCCAGCACACACACTTTTTGCCCTGCTCCCCTCGAATTACATTAAACTTAACCTGAACTTAAGTTTTAGTGAAAAAATGCCCAATGTGAAATGCTCTCAGAACCATTTTGTGCTCATATGTGGACTTAGCCTGGCCCTCGCCATTCCTACGCAGCTCCGCTCATTTCTCATTTCCCTTCACTGCACAGTCTGGGACTTCTCCCATAGACAACGATTTCTCCGGTAGATTTTTGACCGGACCAATCAGAGAACAGAAGGGGCAGAGTTTTTGGCCCCTAACCCACGCCCCCACCTGTCCCAGCGCAGCCAGCGAGCAGCCGCATGTTCTCATTCAAAGCGATGCAAAGCGATGCAGGACTGTTTTATATGTGACACAAATGTATTAATTTCCCCTTCTTAATCCCTTATCTGGAGTTTTATTTTGTTTTTTCCTCCCTCCTCCTCCTCCTCCTCTCTCTCCGCTGAGTGCAAAGAATAAGGAAATGCCTCAGGTTGTCACGAGAGAAAAAAACTCGGGTTTTACGTTGCTGCCCGAGTCCCTGCAGATTTTCTGGTCTTCTCCTGACCAGCGCTACATGGTTTTATTTTTTTATTTTTTTTTACGTTTTATTAACATATAAACACAGAATGCAGGCAGCGAGAGAAAATTCAGCAGGAGGCGGAGCAGATGTCAAGTTCAGCAGAGCTCTGAGGGGGAGGGAGCAGAATGCTTTTCCCTGTTCAAAATGTTTCTAAGATCCAATGGTTTTGTTCCTCAGGCAGAGGCCACGCCTCCAGCAAGAATCGTTTCTCTATGGAGAAAGTACCCTAGTCCGAAGCGAAGTGAAGGACAAGGGTCTGCTTTTAACCAGGCTAATGTGGACTAAGGCATAGGGTGGCATAGGAATCCGTGTATGGTTCGTTCTTTCGTTATTCCGTTTCAAAATAAAAACCAAATAACCAAACAAGCTTTGGTTATTTGGTTTTTTCGTTTTAAAACGTAATTACAAAAACGGTTTTTAAACGGTTTTTTCATTATTTCGTTTTTCAAACGAAATTAGAAAAACAGAAATTACAAAAATAAAAAAAAGGGTGCGATTTGGTTTTTGGTTAAACCAAAGACGAGCTTTTATTTTGTTAATTGAACAAGGGAGTTTATGGCGGAACCGGAAATGAACTCCCGGTGCTGTGCGAATTTCTGTTCCCCGTGAGAATCTGAGCTGCGTGAAGCTGACACACCACCCACGTCAAACCAGCACTTACGGAGCACTAACCATTCATACTATTTGCTTTAAGTTTTGACGTGTGTGGGGTGTCAGCTGAGAATCTGTTCCCCCTGTGTCGGGAGCGCGCACTGCAACCCGAGAGGCGGATCCGACCGTGTTCACGCGCATCTCTCTGTGAAACAAGGCCACACTATCTTGTCACGGTTATAACTCATTTTAATACTCCTGGTGATAAATAAATAAATAAATATAAACCCTCCACTAACAAAATAAACCTGGTCTTGTGTGGGGTGTTATAACCTACAGTTTTTTTCGCTGACAGAATCTAGATTTGGTAACCTGCCAAATACAAATTTTAATAATAATACAAATTATCAGTCAGCCACCAACACATCATATATATTTATAATTTTTATTACTAATATTAAAGGATGGAAGCAGCTGAAGAAAACTTCCTGCAAAGATACAGTAAGTGTAGGCTTTCTGGTAGGCTAAATCTCGTTCAAATTAAAAATGACTGGAGAAAAATTATTTCTAGCTGCTATTTTTGTTAGTTAATGTCTGTTTTTTTTTTTTCATTATTTGAGAGAAAAAATGGAGATTTTAGAAATAAAGTCAGAGTCAGAGAATCTTTATTGTCATTTGCACCACATGTGGTACGTGATGAAAGGAGATTATGTACACAGGGTCCCAGTTACATCCAACAATAAAATGTAAAAGAACAGTAATAACATCTAAGATATGAACTAAGAAAAACATCAACTAAAAATACACTAAATAAAAAATACACACAGCACTAATATCATAGAAAACCATTACTCCACACAGCAGCTGTGTGAGCGTGCACAATGAACATAGCAACATGAAACAGATCAGCAGCAACATGAAACAGATCAGCAGCAACATGATGTGATATTTCACAGTGATTATTCTGGTTATTTATTCATGAGTCTAACAGCCTCAGGGTAGAAGCTGTTCCTCAGTCTAGTGGTTCTACACTTGATGCTCCTCAACCTCCTTCCTAGGCTGAAATACACCTGAGCGTCCTCAGGTACGCCACTCTACGCGCGCATTTTGTGCGCATGTGTTTTGCTGCTATACTTCAGAAACTATCAGCTTTCAAACGCTCGCGTTCTCCTTGTTGTAATATGAGCAGCTGCACACGGAGGGGACTCAACTGAGCTCGCTGATTGGTCACTTGCTGACACGCCTACTGAAATGATTGACAGACACCCTGATGCATGCTCAATAATCCAGGTAGAAAAATCTAAAAAAGCTAAGTCTGGTCCTCTGGACATTCAAAAAACAAAAAAACAAAACAAAGCAAAAAATTGTAGAAACGTTTCGTCTTTCGTCCGAAAGACTTCCTCAGTCTGAGGTGCTGGGTTCAGCTCAGTCTTATAAATAGCACCCTCTCACAGTGTTACACAACCAGTTGGCTGATGACAGCCTGAAACCAGCTGCTCACATGATCAAGGAGGACCATCAGCCTAACAATGGATCGTTAGCACCCTGATGGTTGTTTGCTATTCACAGAGGGCTGAGTGATACCAGCAATCACAGCATTGTAGGAGGGGGACAGTTGAACTCGGAGGCCTCCACCCCTGTTTAATGATGGGCGGTTTCTTTTCACAAA
>JBBPBX010097034.1:0-12927 GCA_038048925.1 Garcialebias charrua
GAAAGAAGAAAACGTTTCTACAGTTTTTTTTTTGTTGCTTTGTGTTGTTTTTTGAATGTCCAGAGGACCAGACTTAGCTTTTTTTTTTTATTTTCTACCTGGATTATTGAGCATGCATCAGGGTATCTGTCTGTGCTAATTTAAGATAAATAAGATTGTGTTCCACCTCTTTTAATAAAACGTGCCCAACGTTAGTACTGTATACTAAACCTCAGAGCTTTTCAGGTTGTTTTCGGGTTATTCATTGCTTCACCGTAATGTGCTGATATAAACTAGCTAAATATGCTGTAGAAGTAATCTGCACAGGCACTTCTTCACGTCGCCCCCATCCCTCCCTCGTCTGCAGCGGAATGATGATCTTTTTCTCTCTCTAAAATAAACTAAAAACATTTAGCCCTGGCAAACTGCTTTGGTTTCATATTTGATAAGTTACAAACTAAAATAAACAACAAGAGTTAATTTTGTTTAAGTTACTTTAGTTAGTAAGGTATTATTAAGTCTCAAACATATATGAACTTTCTTGTCTCAAACATATATAAAAAAAATCCTTCTGTTATTTCAATTGAAACTGTCTGCACAAAATACTGAACAAAATACAACACAAAAAGTAAATTACAAGTGCAGTAATCCACCCCCAAAAATAAAAAATGTATGTTTTGTGAATGTTTGATATACCACTGTGTCTGCTTGGCTTGATTGAACTCAGCCTCCTTGATGTGATGACAATTTCAGGATAGGAATCTGAGGTATCATCCACTTCTGTAAAAATAAACAACTGATCATATAGATACTGTGGAGGCGTCTTTCAGTAGATTGAAACAAGTTAAAATACTTTATTTAATGTTTACATCCACTCACCTCATTTAAAATGTGTTTTACGGCAAATAAACAATGTAATTCTGGAATATTGCCTTCCTGGTTCCCTTTTATAATGAGCCAGTTTGAATGGTCTTTCTGATCCAGGCACAGTGACTTCCTCTGAGCAGTCTGGATACAACAGGATGTGCGGTCCTTCTTATATGTCCTTGTTAAACCTTCTCATTTTCTGGACACCTTGTTGCAGTATCTCGGGTGCTCCTACCTCTGGGTCTACAAATAACAGGACCATTTTCCCTTAGAGGTTTAAATCAGTCCCACTTGGCACCATCAATGTATATCTGTGACAAAGATGAGAGCAATTTAACGTATAAGATGTAGAAAAAAATCAATAAATAAACACGATACATACATATGTGTTTCTCTATGGTCTAATTTGTGCTAGTACAGTTTCACAGTCAGCGAGTCAGGTGAGCACTGTTACCTGCACGTTTTTTCCTTTATGTTTTCCTCTCGGACCGTAGTTAAAATCCTGAAGCTCTTTGGACTTGGAGCTTCGGTACTCTTTGAAACATTTATATGATGGGCCAGGTTGTTCTGCTGAAATTAAAAAAGGTCGGTCTCAAAAATCAAAATGAGGTAACCAATAGCGCTAATACTGTATGTTTTATTCACAGGCTAATTAAAAATGCTAACATTACGCTGCACTTACGGTACTTTGTTTGGCATTGTCCGGTTGTTGAGATGTCCCCTCTCCTGCATCCATCTGCTCTGTGCCATTTAAAAACTCCAAGGATCGACCGCACGAAAAACAAAACAGCTTAATAAACTTATAGGTGTCCCACAGAACGGGCAAAACGTGACTCGACTGTCGTCCATCTTGGGTCAAAATGACCGCTTCCGGGTCATCACTTCCGGGTCATCACTTCCGGGTCAGCCTCGTTAGGACATTCCCTTTCCGTGTGATTCTCTCGTTTGCTAAAGTGTTTCAGGAAAATGTTAATTTGTTTCAGAAAATGTTAATTTGTTTCAGAAAATGTTAATTTGTTTCAGAAAATGTTAAAGTGTTTCAGAAAATGTTAAAGTGTTTCAGAAAATGTTAATTTGTTTCAGAAAATGTTAATTTGTTTCAGAAAATGTTAATTTGTTTCAGAAAATGTTAAAGTGTTTCAGAAAATGTTAAAGTGTTTCAGAAAATGTTAATTTGTTTCAGAAAATGTTAAAGTGTTTCAGAAAATGTTAAAGTGTTTCAGAAAATGTTAATTTGTTTCAGAAAATGTTAATTTGTTTCAGAAAATGTTAAAGTGTTTCAGAAAATGTTAAGTGTTTCAGAAAATGTTAATTTGTTTCAGAAAATGTTAAAGTGTTTCAGAATTTGTTAAAGTATTTCAGAAAATGTTAATTTGTTTCAGAAAATGTTAATTTGTTTCAGAAAATGTTAAAGTGTTTCAGAATTTGTTAATTTGTTTCAGAAAATGTTAATTTGTTTCAGAAAATGTTAAAGTGTTTCAGAATTTGTTAAAGTATTTCAGAAAATGTTAATTTGTTTCAGAAAATGTTTATTTGTTTCAGAATTTGTTAAAGTGTTTCAGAAAATGTTAATTTGTTTCAGAACTATTTGTTAAAGTGTTTAGCCTTATTTGTTAATGTGTTTTGCACCTCAGGGCCACCGTAGAATAGGCTTGCTTAAAAAGAAAAGTCTTCAAGCCGTTTTTGAAGTCAACCAGTGACTGCGGATCCCTCAGGTAGTCAGGGTTAATTTATTTAATTTGAGCCATGGGCGAGTTGACACTGTTTCAATGGGAGTGTGGGTGGGTAACAGAGGAGAAGCTGCAGAGAGGTGTGGAAGAATACAACTTGGCTTCCTGGACTGGACCCTGGGTTGTCAATAATTTGGGGGATAAACAAAATCAGCCATATTTCTAGAAAGAAGAGTGGCTCTGTCCAAAGTGGGATGGATACCATCTCTCCGCATCAGAGCAGGTTTTCCCTAAAAAGCACTCCAGTTATCTATGTAGCCCACATCATTGTCAGAACACCACCTGGACACCCAACAGTTAAACAACATATGGCCAAACATGTCATCGCTGGTCAGGTTGGGGAAGTGGGCCAGAGAAAACTACATGGTTTTACCGACATGGTTTTAGCAAAGTCACACACCGAAGCAACATTAATTTTAGTGCCTCCAGTTGGCGTAACCGGGTGTCATTACCGCCGATGTGAATAACAGTTTTATTGTATTTAGCCTTAGCCTTAGTCAGCAGTTTCAGATAAAGGGCGAGGCAGACCTCTGCGTTGTTGCCAGCGCCGCACGACGCGCGCGTGCTGCGCGCAGGCTGTTCACAGCAGAGCTCTGCTTGAGCAGCTGCGAGCGGAGTGTTTACCTACAGGACAAACTGAGGTCACTGATTGGTCATTTGCTGACACGCCTACTGAAATGATTGACAGGTAGGCTGCGCAGCGTTTTTCTGTGTTTATATGTTAATAAAAAGTTAAAATAAATAAAATAAAAACAGGGAACGCTGCTCCTGCAGCCCACAGCCCACAGGAAATATTTAGAACCTGGCGTATCCACGTTGGACATGACTTTAGTACACTTGTGACAAGTTCATTCATTCCTCCTCATCGGAGGAGGAAGTGAATGGTGAACGCTTCAAGCGATCACTTGACTTTTGGCAAAAAAACAAAAGAAAAGTCCGATCAGCGACGAAGAAGGGATATTTAATACATTTGTGTCTCATACAAAACAGTCCGTCACCGGGCAGTTTATTCTGAGACAACGCGCGCGCGTGAGCGGTCGTAAAATTTGAGCTTGGCGCGTTCAAAGGCTTGTCCCGCTGCGTTCACACGGCGTGGCACGGCGCTCGTACCGACGCGGAGCTATGCCTCAACCTTTAGATTCAATGTTGCCCACTCTGGCCCCCGGAATGCATTTGACTATGGCCGCTGGAGTCCCTAAAGCCACGTTTCGGACTATGGATCTGCCAATAACCAGGATCTTCTTCTCAGCTGGTATGTCACTGAGCGAGGAAAATTGATTAGAAACGTGAACTGGGGGCTTAGCCTTAGCACTACGCTTACTCCGAGCCGTCACCCTGGGGTCCTGGCTGCTCGGGGTCTGCTGGAGGACTGCTAACGGGAGCTAGACTCTGTGTTTCCACGCTGCCTAGGGGGACCTGGGAAGCTTCTGGTTTTTCTACAGCACAGAGCCGAGTTTCCAGTTCAGACTACAAAGACTACATTTGTTACATGTATCATTACCACTAAAGGAGGCAGAGGAGTAGCTAAACATCTGACACACGGAATAAGTGAAAACAGAGGATGCTGGGAGAGAAGCAGCAGCGCTAAGCTAACGCTAGCAAGACAGAGAAGTGTTGAAAGATGATAGGTGTTTTAAGCACTATCCAACAGTAGAAAAACAACTGTACTAAGAGTGTTTGTGAACTAGAATGAAAAACTATGCAAAAGACAGATAAATTCGGAAAACAAAAGACGACTCGAGCAAACAATTCACTCAAGCTACAAACAGACTAACAGGAAGTGACACAATAATAAATCGCCACGAACTTGCAACATCACAGCTGAACTAAGGTGACTTACGTTGTAAATTTGTGCTGAACTGTATTAAAGCAATGGGTCAATACGTTGCTAATCAGAAGCCATGGTTGACAGCAGAGGTTTACAGACTCCTGAAAGCCAGGAATGCTGCCTTCAAAGCGGGAGATCAGGTGGGCCTGAGGGTAGCCAGAAAGAACCTGACTTGAGGCATCAGAAAGGCCAAGAAGCAGCATTCCAGGAAAATAGCTCACCGTTTCAAGGACAGCAAGGAAACACGGAGTCTATGGCAGGGAATACAGACCATCACAAACTACAAACCATCCCCCCAGACCTGTGACAGCTCAACCTCTACGCTGAATGAACTGAATGAGTTCTTTGCTCGGTTTGAGGCAAATAACAGCACACCTGCACATAAACTCCCCCCTCTCCTGATGGCCAGGTGCTGGCGCTGTCCTCAGACAGCGTAAGGCGATCATTCATCAAGATTAACACCCGGAAGGCCTCTGGTCCTGACAACATACCTGGTCGTGTGCTGAAGGACTGTGCAGGGGAACTCGCAGCGGTCTTCACGGACATCTTCAACATCTCACTGAGCCAGGCCATCGTCCCCACCTGTTTCAAAGCCACCACCATCATCCCTGTCCCAAAGAAGGCAACGCCCGCATGCCTCAATGACTATCGCCCAGTAGCACTCACCCCCATCCTGATGAAGTGCTTTGAACGGCTAGTCATGAAAAGCATCACATCTGTCCTCCCTGCCTCCCTGGATCCCTTCCAATTTGCATACCGACCTAATCGCTCAACCGACGATGCCATCTCCTCTGCCCTCCACACAGCTCTCACACATCTGGACACGAAGGACTCTTATGTTAGAATGCTGTTCATCGACTTCAGCTCGGCATTCAACACCATCATCCCCCAACAGCTCATCCTTAAACTGGACAGTCTGGGGCTGAACACCTCAATGTGTAACTGGCTGCTAGACTTCCTGACCGGGAGACCACAGACAGTACGGATCGGGAGTAACACATCTAGCACCATCACATTGAACACAGGGGCCCCACAAGGATGTGTGCTGAGCCCCCTTCTATTCACCCTGCTAACACACGACTGCACACCATCGTACAGCTCCAACCACTTCATCAAGTTTGCGGACGACACAACAGTGGTAGGTCTCATCAGCAACAACGATGAGACGGACTACAGGAACGAGGTGAGCCGCTTGGCCTTGTGGTGCGGACACAACAATCTCACTCTCAACGTGGAGAAGACAAAGGAGATTGTTGTGGACTTCAGGAAGAGGGATGCACAACATGCCCCTCTGACCATCAACAGCACCGCAGTGGAGAGAGTGGACAGCACCAAGTTCCTGGGAGTGCACGTCTCGAAGGACCTGTCCTGGAGCAGGAACACTGCAGCACTGGCCAAGAAGGCTCACCAGCGCCTCTACTTTCTCCGCAAGCTGAAAAGGGCTGGAGCTTCAACCCCCATCATGTGCACCTTCTACAGAGGTGCCATAGAAAGTGTCCTGACCAGCTGCATCACGGTGTGGTTTGGTGCATGTACTGCATCCTGCCGCAAGAGCCTCCAGCGCATCGTGAGAGCAGCTGAGAAGATCGTCGGCACCTCCTTCCCCTCACTGCAGGACTTACACAGCAACCGCCTCACTCGGAAAGCCCTCTGCATGGCAGGTGATCCCACACACCCACTACACAGCTGCTTCAGACTGCTGCCATCAGGGAGGAGACTGAGGAGTCTCCAGGCTCGAACCAGCAGACTGAGAGACAGCTCTGTTCATCAGGCAGTCAGGATGCTAAACACTCTGCCTGCTCTGCCTCCCCTCCCATTTGAACTGCCTTAACACAAAAAACTTTCTCACACATTACCACTCAACACAAAGTTTTTAACACTGGACTCTGTGTCATCAAACGGGTTATTCACTAAACTCTCGGTCATGTGCTCATTCAGTTTGCACTACTTCTCATATTTGCACTAATGTTTGTATTACATTACTGCCTATAGTCATACTACTGTTTACATTCACTGTTTACATTTATTAATACGGTTTACATTTATTACTACTGTTTTACATTTATTACTACTGTTTACATTTACACTACTTTTATATCTACACTACTGCTGATACATATACAGTATTCTCTGACTAGCCTTATCTAAGGATGCCAAATGTGCCTTATGTGCCTTACTGCATATGCCACTTTGCCTCTATACCAACATCAACTACCTCATACATATACTGTGTACATTAACTCATATGCTGCTGTGCCACTCTTTGCAAATGTCAATGCTAGAACCTTCAGTCTATTTTATAGATATACTTTTTATACTTTTTATACTACTATGAAAAAACTCAGGACAGTATTACACTTTTATTGTTTCATTTTATGCTTATGTTCATTGGGTGTTTGGTGTTTCAGTGTTGGTGTAAATTTTCATACTTTCATACTACTATGAAAAAACTCGGGACAGTGTTACACTCTTACTATTTTATGCTTATGTTTATTAAATGTTTTAGTGTTTAGTGTTTAGACGGTTACTGTTGCATCGAGGGACTGAGAGAAACGCAATTTCGGTCCTGTGTATGTCCTGTACATATTGCAGTTCTGACAATAAAGTTGACTTTGACTTTTGACTTTGACTTAAAAAAAAAAGTTTCTGATCCGTAGCAGAATGCTGACCTGAGTTATCTGTTTAAACTATACATTTAAGGTTAGCTGATTTCTATTGGATCTATAGAAACCCTCTGAAAGTTGAGTACACAGTATTTTCTGGTGTATAGGTCGCACCTGTGTAGGTCGCATTGTCCAATTATCACCAATAGATTGGAAAAATCCCTAGATAGGTCGCACTGGTGTATAGGTCGCACCTACGTTTAGCTCTGCTGCAAATGTCTGCCACAGGAGCGCACAGCAAGGCTTTTAAGAAGATTAACACTTAAAAACAATTATTTGTTTGATAAAAATTATAGCAAATATATGTCTGAGCTGAACTTTTCCTTAATAAATTAACGTAATTGTGAAATGAGCTGGATTTAAAAATTGTTTCGCCGAAAGTGATAACAAGCCATATATAGGTCGCACCTGAGTATAGGTCGCAGGCCTTGAAAAAAAACATAAAAAGGTGCGACCTATACACTGAAAAATACGGTAAATGATCAGGGAACACCTCCAGAACCAGAAGTTCTGATAATTCGGAGTGTTTAGAGATATATTTCTATTTTTAGATAAAGCTGCTGACAGTGAGAGGCGTGCTGACTGAGCATGCCACAGTTCAAAGGCTAAATGTGAAGATAAATCTGCCTTTTGCAATGAACACACCTTGATGAGCACCTGTTGGTGGGTGGAACTGAGAGTGTGGTGAAAATAAAAACTCAACAGAAGGTAGAAAACCTGACATTCAAAAAAGTTGAAGTCATCTTTCATTATTCAAACTATAGCTCCTGGTAAAAAATAGGAAAATAAAATATGCAAATTAATAGCACACTAAAAAAGTATTCTAATGAAATTATTTTGTGATTAAAATTAAATGATGGCTAAAAATACTGAGTCCTCAGGTTAAACTAAACCCATCAGAGTAAGTCAGAACTTGAGTGATGCAAAAAAAGCAGGTCCTGAAGCAAGACAAGACATCAAACTGAAAAAATTATTGTTTGTCCACAAACTGAATGAATAAATGTTTGTCAGCAACATGAACAAATAAATGTTTGTCAACAAACTGAATAAATCAACATTTGTCAACAAACTGAATGAATGAATGTTTGTCACTAAACTGATTGAATCAATGTTTGTCAACATCTTGAATTTACTGTATAAATGTTTGTCAACAAACTGAATGAATCAACATTTGTCAACAAATTGAATGAATCACTGTTTGTCAAAAAACTGAACAAACGAATGTTTGTCAACAAACAAAATAAATCAATGTTTGTCAACAAACTGAACGAATCAATGTTAGTCAATAATCTGAAAAGAAAATCAATGTTTGACAACAAACTGTATTAATTAGTGTTTGGCAACTAACAGAACAAAGGAACGCTTGTCAACAAAATGATATAATCAATGTTTGTCAGCAAACTGAATACATCAGCATTTGTCAACGAACTGAATAAATCAACATTTGTCAACATACTGAATAAATCAACATTTGTCAACAACCTGAATAAATCAACATTTGTCAACAACCTGAATAAATCAGCATTTGTCAAAAACCTGAATAAATCAACATTTGTCAACAAACTGAATAAATCAGCATTTGTCAACAATCTGAATAAATCAACATTTGTCAACAATCTGAATAAATCAAAGTTTGTCAGCAAACTGAATAAATCAACATTTGTCAACAACCTGAATAAATCAGCATTTGTCAACAATCTGAATAAATCAATGTTTGTCAGTAAACTGAATAAATCAATGTTTGTCAACAATCTGAATAAATCAATGTTTGTCAGTAAACTGAATAAATCGATGTTTGTCAACAATCTGAATAAATCAATGTTTGTCAGCAAACTGAATAAATCAGCATTTCAACCTGAAGAGACTCACAAAACGAGAGAGAGAATACAATTAACATGTTTTATTGATTAAGGTTTCTTTGGCGCTCGGGCCCTGGCGGAGGGCATACATGCCGGACTGCTGAGAGCTTGAATGTCCGGCATAGGGAGATAGATTATGGATATCTAACCCCCGGGACCCGAACCCGGTGGTGGAGACGGGATCGTAGACGTCCAATCCAACCCACCGGTACATGAATGCCGGCCAGCCAGCGGCCGACGGCGTCGGGCAACCCTGAGACGAACACCAGCGCAGAACCCCCATCCTGAGCAAGCACGAAGCAACAGTGGGAAGGAAAAGAAACCTCCAGCAGAACCAGGCTCAGGACAAGCGGCCATCTGCCACAACTGGCTGGGTCGCAGGGAACAGGAAGCAAGAACGCACATAGCAGCAGGACCAAGATGAAGGCGAGCAGGACAACCCCAGGCGGCGGAGGTTGGACGAGTAACAGGGGAGAGCCGAGGAACCAGAAACCCCGGGAGGAGACGGGGAGGTGGAGGGAGGCGACTAGACTGGCAACGGGCAAACAGGAAGAGTTGAGGAAAGGGGCGCCTCATATCCAGGTGGACAGTTGATGAGTGATTCGATGCAGCTGTATCCAGGTGGACAGTTGAGTGATTCGATGCAGTCGTGGGTCCTGTCATTGTTGAATTTGCGTCTTCAACTTCATTTCAACCTGAAGAGACTCACAAAACGAGAGAGAGAATACAATTAAAATGTTTTATTGATTAAGGTTTCTTTGGCGCTCGGGCCCCGGCGGAGGGCATGCATGCCGGACTGCTGAGAGCTTGAATGTCCGGCATAGGGAGATAGATTATGGATATCTACCCCCCAAAAAAGAAAAGTCTGGGCCGAGCTGGCGAGGTTCTGGCTGCCCGAGGGCATGCATGGGCAACAGCCTCTTTTCACGGACTAGGCAACGAGAGCCTCTTTTCTTGGACTGGGCAACGACGGACTCTTTTCTCTGACTGGGCAACAATGGCCTCTTTTCTCGGACTGGGCAACGAAAGACTCTTTTCTCGGACTAGGCAATGACGGCCTCTTTTCTCGGACTGGGCAACGACGGCCTCTTTCCTCGGACTAGGCAACGACAGCCTCTTTCCTCGGACTGGGCAACGACGGCCTCTTTCCTCGGACTGGGCAACGACGGCCTCTTTTCTCGGACTTGGCAACGACAGCCTCTTTTCTCGGACTGGGCAACGACAGCCTCTTTTTTCGGACTGGCAACGATGGCCTCTTTTCTCGGACTAGGCAACGACGGCCTCTTTTCTCGGACTGGGCAACAGCCGCATTCCCGGGAACGAGCCTTGCTTGGGCAATCGAGAGCGAGCGTGCATGGACTCCAGCCCCATTCCAGGGAGAGAAGACAAAAAGGGGAAGTGATTTGGCTCGAGCTGTCAAAAGAGGGAGGTGACACAGAGCAGGAGGAGACTACCACTAGTATGTGATGTTAGAGCTCACCTGACGGCTGAGCAAGCGTTGAGCATAGAGCACTGATTGAAGATTCGGGCGGACGTAAGAGGAGTAGGCTGTCGAAGACCAGCGACCTAGCTGTTGGAGGGATGCCCCCGATGCACCTTGAACAACGGCGGAGGTAGCAGCCCCAATCCAAAAGGAATGGCCAGAGTAATGGAGAGAGGGAAGGCCGCATAGGGCCAAGGATTTCCTGAGAAATCCGACGAACCATGCTGTAGTCATGGGGGTGCCTTCGGAAGTGAGGAACAAGGGACCGACGGAGGGATGGAGCCTACGACGTTTAAAGATAACCATGGCACAAAAGGGACAATACGGGCCGTCTATGCGAGCTATGGAGACGACTGCAGGGCCTTTGCCCTTCGAGTGCTTGAGACGGAGGTCAAAATGATCGGGAAAGAAAACCAGATCATTGGGGGTTAGATTTACTGAAGGGTCGAAGCTGCCCCGAGATGTAAACTCGCCGACCCGAAGGAGTCCGTAGAAGGCCAGGAGAAACACGCTTGAAAGGAGCGCCTTCAGATACGACGAATAGGAGGAGGACCGGAGGGCTACTAGAAGTCTTATAAGAACAGAATAAGTGATGGGTTGTCTGCCGTCAAGCTGGGGAGGAGAACGCTTAGCTAAACCCTTCAGGAGGAGTTTAATGACGTGGTTGGAGAACAAACTCAGGAGTGGACCCAGATGATGAAGTTGTGCATGGAAGTTAATGCCAGCTAGGAGGGATTTAATGTAAGGCAGCTTAAAACGGCGATAATCAAAACAGTACGTAATGAAAGCTATGACTGTGGGTACAAGAACCGGGAGAAAGGGAGACCCAACAGCCGCACAGAACTTAGCGTACAGGCGCCAAACGAACGAATACGATCGCTGAGTGGAAGGGGCTAAACCCGAGCGGATGTAGAAATGGCCCGACTGTAGGAGAGGGAGAAGCGACGGGGTCGCGACAGCGGGGCGAGAATCGGCAGGACCGGGCAATGGACTGAAGGAACGACAGACGGGCAGAGGCGACGGATGACCTGGAAGCAGAAGGAGGGAGAGCAGCCGCGTTATTGCACATTACTAACGATGATAAAACTAAAACTAACACACAGGTTGATGCTAACTAAGAGGGCGATTAAAAGGGGAGCTGACAGGTGACGGGGACGCTAATACAGGGCGAGATCCCCCAGATCGGGGCATCGGGTCGGAGAGGGATCGGCTGATGGGCAAAGGCGATTGAAGACTCGGAATCGGGATCTAGATAGAGCATCTGCGAGGAGGTTGGAGTGACCAGGTACGTGGCGAGCGGACAGTACAAAGTTGTCAGTGACGGACTGCCATGTGATGCGGCGGATGTAGGGCATGATAGATTAGACGGGAGAACGGCCCTTGTTAATGGCTTCGACCATGGCGAGATTATCGCACATGGCGGAGATGCGCTTCCTCTTCCAGAAACGACCCCAGAGGCAGCAGGCCATGGCTATGGGCACGATTTCATAAAAGGTCGAAGACTCAGCACGGGGAAATGAAGGGGGGCATTTACCCGCAAACCAACGGCCCATGGAAACCCCCCCAAAACCTGAGGATGGGCAGCGTCCATGAAGAACTGCAGAGAATCCGCCAACTGCACGACGTTGTCATAAAAGAAAAAGATGCCGTCAGTGTTGCCAGATTGGGCGGTTTACCGCCATTTGGGCGGTTTTCACTCTCTACTTAGCGGCTAAAAATAGCTTCGGGCGGGTGGTGATAATTTGGGCGGATTTGGAGTCAGATCGGCGGTTTCTGAGTTAACTATTAAATGAATTTCAAACAATCATTCATCATTATTTCATAGCAAAGCTCCTCTGACCTTTCTCCATCACTGATTGGCTATTGTCATCTGCCAGGGCGATCCCAACAGAGAACTGGTGAGGCAGTTTTAGTGGACGCCTCGTTGAGTGGGCTGGTCCGTAGCGGCGGTACGTCAGAGCGGCCGCCATATTGGATGTGGCAGAACTGCCGAAGGAAACGGACTGAACTTCATAAAGCACCGTTTTACAAAGTGTTTTATGCCTGTCATTCACACACACCGTGTGAATGACATTTGGACATATATTTGGAAAGAAACCATGCACCAAAGACAACATTTATAACTTTTAAAGTGATTAATAAAAATGTTTATTCCTTAAATGATTAGGTTACAGTATAGGTAAACACTAATTTTGAGTGTTAACAACTAATAATGTGTGTAACACTATTACTGTGATGATAAATATAGAAATATTCATTAGTGAACATTTAATGTGTCTATAATAATCAGTTCCTGAAATGTGACATGTTGATTTTCTTAATAAAGAGCACCAATGATCACATTTAACTGGTTTTGATTAATCACATTGAACAAATAAACACCGATATATCTTTACAGGAGTTGGGGGTACTGTGTGTGTGTGATTTTATATATATATATATATATATATATATATATATATATATAATATATATATACATATATATATATATAAATATATATATATATATATATATA
>JBBPBX010097035.1:0-12927 GCA_038048925.1 Garcialebias charrua
TGATGACAAACTGACATGGAAACATCATGTAAATTCTTTAAAAAAAAACTAGCTAGAGCAATTGCAGTACTGTATAAAGTCAGGGATTTTTTAATTGATAAAGCTTTACATATGTTGTATAACACAATCATTGCTCCACATTTAATCTATTGTATTGAGGTTTGGGGAAAAGCATGCAAAACTATTACAAAGCCTGTTTTTATTTTACAAAAGAGAGCTGTAAGAGTAATCACCAGAAAACATTTCACTCACCCTTCAAACACCTTGTTTATTCAACTAAACTTATTGAAATTCCAGGAATTGGTAGAATATAGTATTTTATCAATTATGTATAGGGCTCATAATAACACATTACCTTTAAATATCCAAAGAAATTTTATAAAAAGACAAAGTTATTACAATCTCAAAGGGACAGAGATATTCATCAAACCACAATTCAGAACCAGCTTAAAAGGACGGTCTACCTCAATTCAGGGAATTCGATTGTGGAATGCTCTGGAGAGTGATGTTAAAAATGAAAAATCAATGTATACATTTAAGAAAAAGGTCAAAAAGGACTTGCTCAAAAACTATATGATGTAATCTTGCGTGTTTGTGTATTACAATTATGTTGTACTTATGATGTACGGTACGTTTGTGTATTACAGTTAGAAAAATTAAGTAGAGTTATTCATTTTATGAAGCAGTTTGTGTATTACAGTTAGAAAAATTAAGTAGAATTATTCATTTTTGTGATGAATTTGTGTATTACAATTAGGAAAATTAAGTAGAATTATTCATTTTGTGAACATCTTGATGTTGTGCCATCTTTTAGTTTGTGTATTTCAATTAGAAAAATTAAGTAGAATTAAGTAGAATTATTCATTTTATGATCTAGTTTGTGTATTACAGTTAGGAAAATTAATTTAAAAAAAATAGGAAAATTAAATAAAATTATAAAAAAAATAAATAAAATAAAATAAAAAAAATAAAAAAATAAAAAAAAATTAGAATTAGAAAATTAATTAGAATTATGGGTGATGTAGTTTGTGTATTACAGTTAGAAATATTAAGTAGAATTATTCATTTTGTGATCTAGTTTATGTTTTACAGTCAGGAAAATTAAGTAGAATTATTCATTTTGTGATCTAGTTTATGTTTTACAGTCAGGAAAATTAAGTAGAATTATTCATTTTGTGATCTAGTTTATGTTTTACAGTCAGGAAAATTAAGTAGAATTATTCATTTTGTGATGTAGTTTGTGTATTACAGTTAAGAAAATAGGTAGAACTATTCATTCTGTGATGTTGCTTGAAAGTTATCATTGGTTGAACAAACTGTGAAATAGGGGCAGATATAATAAGATTTCATCTTCTTTCTGCTCCCTTCATTTTAACCTACTTGTAATCTTGTATCTGATGAAACTGTCTTGTATTGTTCTTTAAAATGAATGAATAAACATCAAATCAAATCAAATCAAAGTTTGGCTAAGGAAGGGTTCTTGTTGCATTTAAGAACACAGAAAACAGGAAAACAGTGCATAAGGTGATTTGTATTAATGTTGATGTTATATACAATATATACAAAAAAATATTTGTCATCAGTGAATGAACTGATGACACTGTTTTTTGTTGTTGTTGTTGTGTGTTTTTTGAATAAAGTCCTTTGTGTGTGTGTGTGTGGGGGGGGGGGGTCTGTTGGTTCTAAATTTTGTAAATACAGGTAATGGTAAAATATCTGTATTAGTCTAAAACTGTCAACATTATGTGTTTAATGCTAAATGTCTAATCTCGACTTACAGTAATTAGGTCAAATACATCAGCAAACTGTTGTTCTCAATATTCAATTGGTATTGACAACGTCAGAAGGGTCAAAGTGTACTAAAGACTACACGAACATGACAAATTACCACTTTAAATTATTCTTTTCTCATCATATCCCATGTGTCTGTTTGCATCTTACTTATGCATCTGTTGAAAATGAATGGAAAAAATATGGGCACTTTCATTTAGAACACAAGCACTGAGCTACACTTTGGATGCTCAGATAATTTTATTGTTCTGTTGAAGCAGTTTTTATATCCTGCAGGTCCAATCATCAGAAATTGTTACCTGTTGTAGTCAATGTAATCAGTCTAGACATCTACAGTACTCTATACAAAATTCTGGGACCAATGTATCCACTTTGTGGATTTAATTTAAACATCTATGAACACCACCTGTCAGAGCTCAAACAGGACAATACAATCATACCGCTGCCTCCTGTTGACGAGGGATGGGAGGATGACCTGAAGTGGCTGCAGATCTACTAGCATATTTAGCTACTTCGTTGGCTCAGTTATTCCGACAGTGAGGCGATGAACAACCTGAAAAGTTCTTTAGCATATCAGTACAGTATTTACACAGTAATAAGGTCGGTCACATTTAGTTAAAAGAGGTGGGACACAATCTTATTTACCTTAAAGCAGACATAGAGCACAGCCAAAGCCTTCAAGTCCTCCATCACCAAGCTTGGATTCATTGCAGAGAAAATCGTAATACCAAAGTTCTAAATTATACCAAAATTAAATTATACCTTAATGCCGTAATAACCTTGTTGTTATTGTGTACCAACTTTTTGTCCATTTTTACCCCTGTACCCAACTTGTTTTAGCATTGTAACCACCTGGTTGTTGCTTCAGATCCATCTTGTTGTTGTTTGTTGACACTTGGTGGTTATTTTATACCCCGTTGTTCTAGTTTCCTGCACACCATTTCTTTGTTTGTCATTTTTCTACCCACATGGTAGTACATCTGGCAGCTGCCCCAATGTTGGCAGTTTAATAAACTTTTATAATTATATTAAGTATATTTGGACTGGCCCTGTGATGGACTTGCGACCCGTCCAGGGTGTACCCCGTCCCTTGCACAGTGATTGCTGAACATAGGCACCGGCGACCCCAAAATGGAAGAAGCAGGTAAAAGATAATGGATGGATGGATATTTAGACTAGTATTTATTTATTTATAAATAATTTCATTTTTTGTGGAGCTTCTGTGTTTTCCCTGTGCATGTGATTTAGAGGGAGGCAAACTGGTACTCTGGTTTCTGTCGTTTGTCTCTATGTGGCCCATTGCCATTCTTAATTGTCTCAATCCATCTCTGTCTGTCTGTTCTTGCTTAGTAGACTTTGGCCACTTCTCAGCAGACTCTGCATAAGGTAAAGCCATTCAAATATTAATTAATCAATTTACTATGCCTGCTAATGCTGTTCCAGGTCATTGGGAGCTGGTACTTTCTTCATCAGTCACTGAGCAAAGGTAGTATACACCTTGAACAGGTTGCCAGTCTAATATGGGGCCACATAACCATGCACTTACACATGCACACCCAAGGCTAATTAGGCAAAAAGTTTCAGACCTTCTTGATGTAAAACATCAGTTCTGACAAACTGTCCCACTGTGCAGCTCATGCACAGTTTGGCTTGTTAAAACAAATGTACAATGCATTATGTATATTAATATATACTTCTAAGTACAGTACAAGTATATTAAGACCAGAAATCCTTCATGTAATCTAAAATATTTATCCACATGTAGTGTTAAACTCGTTCTTACTACTTTTGAGTTCCTTTTGAAGATGACCACCCCACTACATCAGATTATACATCCACAATAATACACATTTCATAATTTCATGTTATGAGAGTTCTTTTTTATAAACGTGTTTTCTTGTGAATAGTACAAATTAAAATATCCTGTTAACACGATGATTGATTTTAAGACCCAAAGATTGTAGACTGATGAAGACTCAGATTCATTTGAAAAAAGGTAAGTGATTTTATTTAAAAGTACACACATATCTTGGCTGAAACATTAATCAAGGCAGTCAAATTTGTTCATAACTTTATTATTAGTATGCCTGAGAGTTACCAGATCTAAGCAAATAGTTACTGGAACGCACCCTGTCAAAATAAGAGCATTCCTGGATCCTGTTCCGGCAAGATTTGGCTCAAATTAATCGCTGCCTTTGACCAAAAATTCACTAACAATATTCAACTTGACGGCCTGTTGCAGGACTCCAAGGTCCATGACCTAAAGAGTTTCTAACTGAATTTCTTAAGAAGTTGTTGGGCTTGTGCATGTGACTACATATGCATGTATGATATTATATATATATATATATATATATATATATATATATATATATATATATATATATATATATATATATATATATATATATATATATATATATATATATATATATATATGGGAGTGGTGGCGCAAAGGTTAAGAAGGTGCGCTTGTGATCGGAAGGTCGCCGGTTCAAGCCCCGGTACCGACAACATCAAAGATGTGGGTGGGATAAGTGAAGTGGTCACACCTATCTCCACCCTCATCTGCCCCACTCTGGGCCCTTGAGCAAGGCCCTTAACCCACACCATCTGCTCCCCCGGGAACCCTAGATATCAGCTCTCTGCTCCACACAGAGGGCTGTGGTTGCTCGGTGGTCTGTGGTTGTGTCAGGAAGGGCATCCGGCGTAAAAACAACTGCCAAATCTTCATGCGACTAGATCGCTGTGGTGACCCCTAACGCAGGGAAAAAGCCGAAAGAAGAAAAAAAAAAATATATATATATATATATATATATATATATATATATATATATATATATATATATATATATATATATATATATATATATACAGCAAGCCCTCGAGTTACGTCAGGGATAGGGACCTACGTGTGTGACTTAGGTCGATTTTGTCGTACCTCGCGGACCAAAAACACCTGCCTGTCGTAGGTCCGCGTTTCTGACATAGGTCGCGGCTATACCGCTAACGGAGCGCCGCACACATATTTAATGGCATGAGACTGAACAAGCAGACATACTAGGCCATGAACATGCACAGAACTGTACAGTAAATGAATACAGTACTGTACTGTACAATAAATAAAAAATATAATGTCTTACTTTGAGCTGGTCAAAGCCTGCCTTTTCTTTTAGCATCAGCTCGGGTGCGAGCTCCCCCAGCTTCCTTACGCTCCACACGCACACACGTGGTCAAAACTGTTTAAAAGAATGACTGTTAGCTTCTTAACTTCATACATTTGGAGCCAGAAAAAAAAAAAACTTACTGAAAGCCGTTTCTCCGCGATGTCCATCATCCAAAACAAGCTCGGCGTTAGCTACGGTTAGCATTAGCAGCACTGGTTAGCATGTCAGTTCATTCAAAAAGGCTGTCGGCTTTGTATCTCCGCGTTAGCTCGGTGTCCCCCGACTGCCAGGCGGACATTTGCGGCGAGCTCCCGGCCGCAGATGGCCCCTCCGCGGCATGTCGGCTCGGTGTCTTCGCCTGTGTTTGCTGCTCTGTTAGCTGCTGTCGTTAGCATCTCGGGCGGCGTTGTTGGAGCCATCGCGGGGCGATCCGCGGCTGCTCAGGCATCGGCTTTGTATCTCCGCGTTAGCTCGGTGTCCCCCGACTGCCAGGCGGACATTTGCGGCGAGCTCCCGGCCGCAGATGGCCCCTCCGCGGCATGTCGGCTCGGTGTCTTCGCCTGTGTTAGCTGCTCTGTTAGCTGCTGTCGTTAGCATGTCGGGCGGCGTTGTGGCCGCCGATCGCCCGCTCCTCCGGACCTGAGACGTCCACAGAGTTGACCGAGTGTTTCCAGCTAATTTATCCGTATGAGGCAACCCTGATCGGGCACACGGAGCCAGCTGACAGTAGCCTCTAGAGCTCCATTGACCGCAGTGCTGTTGTAAAATGGCGACCGGAAACGACCGGAAGTTGCGTAAATACGATAAATTTCTAATCAAAACGTAAAATTAATAATTATACTTTATTTATAAAGCCATTTAAAACAACCACAGCTGCAACAAAGTGCTATACACATGAAATTAATAACTTTTAAACACAAAAAAAAAAAAAAATTTTTTTTTTAATCATATTTTTATTAAATATGATAAAATCGTAAGTCTGAGTTGCCGTAGGTCGCAGGTGTCGTACCTCGAGGGTTTCCTGTATATATATATATATATATATATATATATATATATATATATATATATATATATATATATATATATATATATATATACTGTATATATATATATATATATATATATATACTGTATTAAGAAATGAAGGGGATAAGGACAAAACAAGAATAAGAAAAGCACTGCTTATATTTTTACAAAACACTAACATTAAAAGAAAAATACATGTACTGTCCAGTTACAGTATTTTAAGAGACCATGAGCTGCACACTCATGCTCAGTAGGTGGCGGTATGCACTTATCAGTACACAACTGTTCTTTCTGCTATTAAAATCTGAACTCTAAATCTGAACTCTAAATACTAGTACAGTAATTTTCTTTGTGGTCAACAGAAAAATACTGTGGAGATGATGTCACCATGCAGTTTGAGGATGAAGGAGCAGTGTAAGTGTGATGAAATTATATAAATTCTCAATCTTAAAAATGATTTAATAATCTCTTTTTACTTATAATACTGATGAACTGTTGTTTGTTTAGGAACAATCTCCCCTGCAGTCTGTCCAGGAGGAGATTTTGCTGAGGAAGACTCACAGAACATAATGAAGAAACAAGTGGAGAGAGGGCTGCAGATGGACAGGACATTCCACCAGACATTTTCTGTCTGATCTGAGGACCCTGCTGCTGTGGAACCAACACAAGACTTATCCTTTGCTGTCAGATCTAATGTTGCATACTCATACAGTATTTGTGTTAAATCTTCTCCCACACCCAGCAAACATGTTCTCCACTGCAGGAGACACTGTCTGTCCACAACACACATACTAAATTCATAGTAAATTTAACAAAAAGGAAAAAGTTCATAGAGTTAAAATTCAAACAGAAGTTCAAATTATTTCATCCTGAAAGAACTCTGGCTAACTACTGTAGCTCTTTTATAACATGGAGTTAAACTCAAAGTAGTCCCCTCAGATAAATAGTGTTATTATTTTTATATGAAAGTTTCTGTTAACTTATTATTTTTATATTTGATTGTTTCTGTTCAGTGCCCTGAGATGACTTCTGTTGTGACTTGATGCTGTGAATAGCACCAATGTACCCGTAAACTGGTTGTGTGAACCAAATCTTGTAAGAAAATAAAATGTTCAACAGATTCTGACTTTGTCTTATTATTTGTCACCCCAAAAAATGTGTATTTTGATGTAAGACAGGCTCAGAGAGAGCAGTTTTATTTTAAAAATTACTGTAGAAAACATATAACACTCGAGCTAAATGACACACAAGATTTAAACACTGTTTACATTATAGCATTACAGTAAATCTTCTGATTTTAAATCACAGCTTCCTCGACTGCTCTTACTTGGGGATTTAAAAATGTATGCTGGTGAAGATTCTCAGTCATCCAGGACATGATAAAATCAAAAAAAGGTGTTCAATACAGAAACAACTGGACTTTGTCTGCTACAAATAAAGTCCAGTTGTTTCTGTATTGAACACCTTTTTTTATTTTTTTTATGTAATCAGTCAGTCAGAGAAAGGTACCTAACTGGTTGAACAGAGCTGCTTCTAGCCTCCTCACTGCTATTGTATTATTACAGTATTTGGGTACCGTATTATGTGGGTTGTGCGGTGGCGACTCCACTTCTCAGAAACATCCAGGCTGGACCAGAGGATCCCCTCATCATCACCTCCTGCCATGTCCTCCTGTACAGTGGAAGAAAAATGTTTAAGGGCTGCTACAAACAGGTTCATAAAACCATCTTTGTTGGTAAATGCAAATGCTTATTGTCAATTACCATGTGACGTGTGCTGCTGACCACTTGACCAGGTCACCCTTGTAAAAGAGATCTCCATCTCAACGGACTCTACCTGGAAAAATAAAGGTGATTGATTGATATAGCAGACATCTGGGGCCTCATGTACAAAGACTTGCGTGGATTTCCCACTGAAAAGTGACGTACGGTCAAATCCAGAAAAGTGTGCACGCACAAAAAAATCCAGATGTATCAAACTGTGCGTACACCGGAATCCACGCACATTCCTTTTGTACATCACAACCAACGTGGAACTGAGCGCACGTGAGACACCTCCCCTGACACGCCTTCATTTACATATGTTAAACAGATGCAAATTACTTCCTGCATGTGTGAAGGACATGTTTGTTTGATCCCTGCGCGATCAGAAATCATTTCTAGATTCAGGAAAATAATGAATTTAATATAATATGGGTGGGGAAATAAATCCTAAGTAAGAATAGTAATAAAATGTGTTTATCACACAAAGAACGAGTGATTGTGTGTCGGTATTTGTGTGTGCGCGCACCCTGCTTTGGTGCGCCAGCTCATCCATTCATTCTGAGTGAAAATATTAACTTTGCGCACGGGTTTATTACCATAATTACTGTAAACACAGAGGAACTTAGATGTTTGGTAGAACATAGATCTTTGTTTATTTAATAGATGATATGAAGAAACGGGTCTGTGCGTCTCAGTGGAGAGTTTTCATGACATGACGTGATGTTGGAGTCTCCAAACCTTGTGCGCAGTCTGTTTGTCTGTGAAGCCTTTACTCTCCTACAAGTTATATATGGTGTACTTTCACATGTCATTTTGGAGAAATCTACAATAAACGCAGATCATGAATCACCTCCAGCTGCCGCACCGGAGAGGGTGCGCGCGCGCTCCAAAGCGCGACCACTCAGCCTTTGGAATCACATAGATGAGACATTCCATTGATCAGGCTTTGTGTGGACTGGACAGAGGTGGGTAGGAACGAGTTACATTTACTCAGTTACATTTACTTAAGTAGCTTTTTGAGAAAATTGTACTTGTCAGAGTAGTTTAAATGTGAAAGACTTATACTTTTACTTGAGTAAATTTTAGGGGAGAAAACCGCAACTTTTACTCAGTTACTTTGGGCTTTCTGCCGATCGCTACAGTTACTTTTGTTTCAAGTATGTAAAAACATTCGCAGCAAAATTATTGCGTAACTTATTGTCACCTGACATGTAACCAATCAAGTGAAGCCAACCAGTCACGTGACCACAACAAACTCTCCGCGCGGGCCATGTTGAGTGACGTCGGAGATTCTGGTAAACAGTTAGTGCTGTTTATAGGATGTCAAAATGTAAGAAAATGAGTTCCAACATTTACTGGTAGAAACAAAGTTTTGCAGAAAGTCAAGTTTATTATTATTTAGCAGAATTATTTGGGCTACAGTTGCCTTTGTGTTTGATTTTTAATTACAACAATGTAAAATATGTTTATTTCTAAATCCTTTTGGCTGGTATTGCCTTTGTGTTTTTATTTATAACAATGTATGTTCAGTCTCATTAAAAGTTATGTTTCCTTGTAAATCCATTTGCATGTTATAATTTAATGACACAAGATGGTACTCCGCAGTTACTCACTACTTGAGTAGGTTATAATCAAAGTACTTTATTACTTTTACTCAAGTAAATTTTTGGATGCCTACTCACTACTTTTACTTGAGTAATATTTGGTTCAAGTAACAATACTTTTACTTGAGTAAAAATTTTGAATACTCTACCCACCTCTGGGACTGGACAGCCCTGATCGGCCTGCAGCTCCCTCATAGCTCGGGAACAGTTTGATCGCTGCTTCTGCATGCACGCGTGATGCACGGTTCCTGTGTTGCTCCAGAGCGCAGCAGTGCCAAACTGAAAAATGATTATTTCTGGAAACGGCTGATAAGCCATATCCTAGATCAGAAAATTATATCTGTTTATAAATAAATGCTCTGCGTGTTACACTACGTATTTATTATATCCTCCAGTAAGGCTGAATGAATCCGTTCCTGTTAAATTTATTTTTGGCACAACTTTGCGCGTGCTTTATTTAACTGCGTCATGTGGATGTAATACTTGTTAATCGTGTGTTTGATGGGAATATTAATCATTTTCACATCATGAACAGTTAATAATAATAATAATAATAATAATAATAATAATAATAATAATAATAATAATGAATTCAATTTATAACGCACTTTTCATTAATGAAAATCTCAAAGTGCTACAAGGTGCAACAGAATTAAATGTCAATAAAACATTTAATAAACAATTAAAATCAACAACAGTATCAGCTATGATCAAAAGTAGAATCATGAGGAGGTAGTGTAAGCTCGGTTGAAAAGAAAGGTCTTCAAGCCGCTCTTAAAGTCAACCACAGACTGTGGGGCTTCAGTTTCTCTGAATCACCTGTAAGTGTCGCCAAAGGAACAAGAACCACAGAAACGTGCGTACGCGAGCCATGGAGCTTGCGTGGAAATGTACCTGGATGCGCACATATTCACGTTCAGTTCAGTTTTGATACATACGGGGTTTTGCGTGGATAGTGACGTGCGCAATGTTTTTGTGCGCACGCACGGTTGATACATGAGGCCCCTGGTGAATATAAAAGTTTATATTGTCTGATATTTAACAGGTTTGACTTCAGCTCAACTTTTGTACACAAGCTTGAGTTAAAAACATGAACATCTGATAATCATAATATTAACACATGAACATCTGATATTCATAATATTAACACAACACATGAACATCTGATAATCATAACATTAACACATAAACAACTGACAATCATTATATTAACACACGAACATCTGATAATCAAAATATTAATACATAAACACCTGATAATCATAATATTAAACACATAACGTTTAGAAAACACTTTTGAACATCTAGTTGAGAGCCATATCAGTCAGGAATAGTAATAAGCATTAGATAAAGAAACACCACAACGTTCATAAGCACAGCTAGTAGCTAGCCTAGCTGTGTGACTGACCGCAACACACACACGACACCACGTCACGCACACAGATGATCAGCTCAAACTTTGCTCATGTGCACTTAGCGATTTATCAAACTCAATTATTACTTGCTTATCTGTGTAGAAAGGCACCATTAATAATTACTGCTGTTTCAACGTCGCTAGTTGCGTGTGATCAGCTCTGACTGTGTAAACAGAGAGTCCCCCACTCCCCCTCCCTCCTCGGCAGTAAAACCGGAAACACGCTGGCGAACGCAGCGATCACGGGACGAGTCCAAGCCTCCGGGCAGCGGAAAATGCGACCTGAACTGTGCAATAGTTTTGGACAGATGGGACATAAACTGTGCATGCGCTAGCGCTAGTTATAATTAGATTCAATGGAAATGCCGCAGGCGGCGCCCAGCGGGGAACCGGAAGTACGACACAATCAGAAAACGTTTTTTAAAACAAACAATCATTACTCATAAAATATTTATCCTACACAACTAAAAACATATATGCATACATTTCGAAATATTTTTATTTTATTATTTCATTTTTATAAAAAATAAAATAAATCTTCAAATGGTGAAGAGCTGCAGTTCCAAGGATCATGTCTCGGATCTTTTTTACTGTTTTTCTTTACACTTTGTATTTTTGTTGGATGTAACTGGGACCCTGTCCATAGTTTCGTTCCACCTTATGTACCACATGTGATGTGAATGACACACATTGACCTTGAGAACTGAAAGAACAAATGATCCTTCATAGCATCCTCAGTCAAATGCTTAGCCACCCATGAGCACCTGCAGAAAAATATCTCTGGAGCCACCACTCTCAGGTGTGATGGGTTGAATGCAGAGAACTAATTTTCCATTGCATGGGAACACACAATGATGACAATCTCCGACTTCCTTCTCTCCCCTTGTATCCTTGTATTATATTTTGTAGAAGTAGGTCTGCATCAGAGCAAATGTACATGTGAAATATTTAATTTCAAATATTTTGTTGTAACTGTACCTGTTTCTGGATGTGACCATTGCAGAAAGGCAAATTGCATTTCCTACAAACGTGGTCAACTTTGCAATCTTTTAGTTGCTTCTGAGCAGAAATGACAGCTCTTCTTGTGCAGTTGGATTGTGGCGGTTGTCACCCCACACCTTCCTGTTGCCTCAAGGATCAAAGTTTGCAGCTGGGGACAGGCTTCTAGCCATCTCCTCATGTGTGGGTAGGACCAGTTCCTTTGAGATATTAAGGAAAATCAGTTGAGGATGAATGATGCGTCTTGTGAATTCAAGATGCTGATCTGTGTAGCTGGACTGTACTTATATAGCACCTTTCTATCTGATCAAGTGCAAGTCGTAATGAGTCTTCAAGGCTCAATGGGATTAACCTGCCTAAATTGATTGATTGATTGATTGATTGATTGATTGATTGATGTTTATTCATTCATTTTAAAAGAACAATACAAGACAGTTTCATCAGATACAAGAATACAAGTAGGATAAAATGAAGGGAGCAGAAAGAAGATGAAATCTTATTATATCTGCCCCTTATTTCACAGTTTGTTCAACCAATGATAACCTTCAAGCAACATCACAGAATGAATAATTCTACTTATTTTTCTAACTGTAATACACAAACTACATCACAAAATGAATAATTCTACTTAATTTTCCTAACTGTAATACATAAACTAGATCACAAAATGAATAATTCTACTTAATTTTTCTAACTGTAATACACAAACTACATCACCCATAATTCTACTTAATTTTTCTAACTGTGATACACAAACTACATCACAAAATGAATAATTCTACTTAATTTTTCTAACTAATACACAAACTACATCACACATTTTTTTTTCTCTACTTAATTTTCCTAACTGTAATACACAAACTAGATCATAAAATGAATAATTCTACTTAATTTTTCTAACTGTAATACACAAACTAAAAGATGGCACAACATCAAGATGTTCACAAAATGAATAATTCTACTTAATTTTCCTAACTGTAATACACAAAATACATCACAAAAATGAATAATTCTACTTAATTTTTTCTAACTGTAATACACAAACTACATCACAAAATGAATAATTCTACTTAATTTTCCTAACTGTAATACATAAACTAGATCACAAAATGAATAATTCTACTTAATTTTTCTAACTGTACACAAACTACATCACCCAT
>JBBPBX010097036.1:0-12926 GCA_038048925.1 Garcialebias charrua
TGTACGTAAATACAAACACCGCCGCCTCGCGTTTTCCCCGTAGTCTTGATGCACCGGTCCGTTCTGAAGAAGAGCCGGTCGTCCAGCTCGTAAACTGAGTCTGGAGTGTCCTCAGAAATCCACGTTTCAGTAAGACAAAGCACGGAACATCTTCTCATCTCCTCCGACGTGGTCACCCTCAAACGAAGTAGATCCATCTTGTTGTCGAGCGAGCGCACGTTAGACAGGAAAAGAGCCGGCATCGGGGGTTTACCGGTTTTAGCGTCTGCCCGCATTCTCGTCATAATTCCTGCACGACAACCTCTCTTCTTTCCACGAGAGCATCGCTTTCTTTTCTTTCCCCTGGAGCGCATCTGCTTCCAGAAGGACGTTTTTAGCAGGTCCAATCTTCCGAGCTCTGATTTGAGTTCGTTGCTGATTTCAGCTGTGCCCTGTGGTAAATCCGCTCCGATTCTTAACAGATCAGTTCGGCTGTAATTCACCCGCAAAAAACGCGCAGAGTCAGGTACAAAAACACTATTAAAATTACTAAAAACTAGAGATGTTCCGGGAACTCGTGAAGCTGCGGCTGCACTGAGCGCGGCCATCTTACACACAATTCCTAGAGAAAGCTAACGTCAGCAGCTTGTATTTACAAGTTTTCGCTCATTTTATCGCAGTATATTGTCCATAAACTTTGATACATACTTGGTAAACTGAAGAAAGTACAGCACGTTCCAAATCTGCGTCCGACACGTTGTTGTGTCTTTACAAGTTGTGCTCCTTACAAAACCTTCTGACACTCATTACCGAGTAATGTGGAGCTCCATGGCGACGCAAAACATTACTGATTTCAGAGTGTGGTTTTCCTCTCTCAAACAGTTCGATAATCAATTCAGAAAACGGTTCAAGTGCAGCCATTGCCTATTATTTAGGAATGGTTTGTTTTTATGCCGTCTTTCTTCTCCGCTGTTATTCTTTGGCGACTTCCGGTACGTCATTTCCGGTATCGCTACAAATTAAAACAACAACTGTACTTACGCAAAAACCAAATCGCACCCTTTTTTTATATTTGCAATTTCTGTTTTTCTAATTTCGTTTTAAAAACGAAATAACGAAAAAACCGTTTAAAAACCGTTTTTGTAATTTCGTTTTAAAACGAAAAAACCAAATAACCAAAGCTTGTTTGGTTATTTGGTTTTTATTTTGAAACGGAATAACGAAAGAACGAACCATACACGGATTCTGGTGCCATGACTGCCGCATTTAATAACTTCTCAAAGTATTTTACTTTTTCTAAAACATCCTGTTAAAGTACAATCGTATCGCTTTCAATTTTCAGTGTTCTTGTCCTCGTTAAATTCTACATCGGCAAACTTTGGCTAATTTTCTTAAAGCTAATCACTGTTATCGCTAATTCTGCTACTGCTAATGCTAGTTTTAGCAACGCTTATACTACTTTTGCTACTGTTAATGCTAGTTTTACCTATGCTGATGCTAATTTACTACTGATGATCACTACTGATGATCACTACTTCATGCTGCTGTTGTTTGGCACATTGTTTTGTACTATTAGTGCTTTTTCTTAGTTTAGCATATTTCTTAGTTCATATCTTAGATCTTACTACTGTTTTTTTATTTACAATTTGTATTTTTGTTGGATGTAACTGGGACCCTATGTACATAGTTTCTTTCCACCTCATGTACCACATGTGATGTAAATGACAATGTTAACCTTTCCTGCTCAGTCTTTCATCCGTGGTCAAAAGACACAGGGGAGATCTTCCTCCAGGGCTGAAGTCTTTGCTTCAGGGTTAACTCCCTCACTTGCCTTGCACATAAACCACACGGTGGCTGATACGAACGTATCATATTTAATAAAAATATTAAATTACTGTATTGAAATATATATATCAGAGTCAGAGTCAGAGTCAGAGAGAATTTATTGTCATTTGCACCGCATGTAGTACATGTGTTGAAAACGAGATTATGTACACAGGGTCCCAGTTACATCCAACAACAAATGCAAGAGAAAAACAATAATAACATCTAGGATTAACTAAGAGAGACATCAGCTAGTAATACACTAAGCCCTAATGTAGTAGAAAAACATCATTATAAACAGCAGCACGAACATGAGCAGATGGTCACAGATGAACGCAGCAACAAGAAACAGATCAGCATCAGCATGATGTGACATTTTGCAGTGTTTATTCTTATTATTTATTTATTCATGAGTCTGACAGCCTCAGGGTAGAAGCTGTTCCTCAGTCTAGTGGTTCTACATTTGATGCTCCTCAACCTCCGTCCCGAGGGGAGTGGTGCAAAGAGTGAGTGTGCTGGGTGAGTGAGGTCTTTCATGATGCAGGTGGCTCTTTTTCTGCATCTGGAGGTGTAAATGTCTGTGATGGTGGGGAGACTGACTCCCACAGACTTCTGTGCAGCCTTCACCACTCTCTGTAGAGCTTTCCTCTCTGCAACTGTGCAGCCTCCATGCCACACGTTGATGCTGGAGCACAGGACGCTCTCCACTGCACACCTGTAGAACGAGGTGAGGACTGAGCTTCTCAGACCAGCTCGTCTCAGCCGTCTGAGGAAGTAGAGTCTCTGATGACCTTTCTTGATCAGGCTGGTGGTGTTATTGCTCCAGCTGAGGTTATCATTCATGTGTACACCCAGGTATTTGTAGCTGGAGACCACCTCCACCGCAGATCCACCTATATACAGTGGGGTGTGGGTGTGTTTGTTCCTTCTGAAGTCCACAATCATCTCCTTCGTCTTCTTCACATTCATGTGAAGGTTATTCTCTTTGCACCAACTCTCCAGATGTTCCACCTCCTGTCTGTAGCTGGATTCATCATTATCTGTGATGCATCCCACCACAGCTGTATCATCTGCAAACTTAACAATATGACAGCCTGGATGTGTGGCTGTACAATCATATGTGAGCAGAGTAAACAGAAGAGGGCTCAGCACACATCCCTGAGGAGAGCCAGTGCTGAGGGTGATGAGGGTGATATATATATATATATATATATATATATATATTTTTTTTTTGTGTGTGTTTAAATGTTCTTAATTTCATGTGTACATCACTTTGTTGCAGCTGTGGTTGTTTTAAAGGCTTTATAAATAATAATTATGATAAAAATGATCATTTCTGATCATTTTTGAGCAATCTTGGGCAGCAGGAAGTAGGTCTTCAGTTTACACGGTCACAAATTAATGTAGAACACCGGACGCCATTTTAGGTTCAGTCACGGGGGTCTCCGGTCACAAATTAATGTAGAACACCGGACGCCATTTTAGGTTAGCTGCCGGGAGCTGGCCTGACCAGGATCGCATCATATGGATTAATTACTAGCTGGAATCGCTCTGTGGACGTCTCAGGCTGGAAGAGCAGCCGCTCTGTGAGCTCTGTGGACGTCTCAGGCTGGAAGAGCAGCTGCAGATTGATCGCCGATCGCGCCGCCGCTCCAACACCAGCTCATGGCCTGGCTAGCAGAAGCTAGCCAGCTAGCTAACACAGGCCTTGAGCAGCTGCCGTGGTTAGCTCGCCTGCCGCCGCGCTGCTCGGCCCGACAACAATCAACGCATGGCAACCTAAGATGTCGGCTTTGACCATCTCAAAGTAAGAAAATATATTTTTATTTATTCTGTAAATGTGAATAGCAATGTTTAACATTACAGTACACTACTGTACATGCTTAAATGTGTGCGCGCGCTCCGTTAGCGGTATTTCCACGACCTACGAACGGAATAAGGACCTACGAACTGGACGCTAATTTCACCCCCTAGCTACGGCAGAATCGAGCTGCGAACCGTTCTTATCTCCCTAACTCGTTCGTAACTAGGGGGCTACCTGTAATTAGCTCATTTTAAGGTGCGTCAACTTGTGCAAAAAGTAAACTTTACATGCCATAGGGGAGGAAAGAAATTGCTCAGCGGCATCTATGACGACCAGGCAGGAAACTAACTGAAATCTATCAGGTACAAAAACATACAGAAAAACACGGTCTTTAGATAAACCATTTGCTCTTCAGCCAAATTGACTTAGCAGTTTGAACAACTGAACAGTAATAAAGAAAACAGGCACTTGTGGCTTTGATGAACAGTTTTAGAGAACTTCGCAGGACACCTGAACAGCTGGAACCTTAAACTGAGTCCATTCTACTTGGAACTACCCATGTACCGTACCAGTCCGGTGCTCTGCGCCGACGCCTAGACCGTCGAACTGGTGGGCCCAAAGGAGGTGAATATCCCACCGCACCCCCACCATCCTCATGATTGACATGGGAAGGGGAGGATGGAACAAACACACCCGGATGGGAATCCGCTGCAGTTGAAGTAGGCAGCAGGGAACAACCAACGCCCCTGCTGGTTTCATCAGAGAACAAACCCTGCAGGTCCAGGTCACAGTCCGCCGAGTCCTCCTCCAAGGTTGGTGGTGGAACCTCGGTAGGTTCCCAGTGTTGACTCTGATCCAGGACCCATGTGTTGTCCAGGGGCTCCCGGACTTATTGAATCCATGAATCAATTTAATGAGCAGAGGACAGGGTCAGGACTTCAATAAATACCCCACCAAGCTTTCAAATTTAATGTCTGCCCAATGAATGATACTGTATGTTCGACAAACACCTACTGCAAAACACTTCCAGCATGAATTGGATGTGGGTTTTGAAGCAATCACGATGTACAGTATGTGCTGTTGACTAGATAAGTATACAGCCGATGCAAAACCAGTTTCTATGCGCAGTCAGACTGCAAATGAGTTCAACTGGAGAGCAAAGTTTAATTTGTTTGTGTGCTGTGTGTGGCAGGGTTAAAGACCGAGACTCAAGAAAGAGAATCAGACATCATCCATTGATAATCAATACTGCAGCAGTGACCTGAGCATTTGCTCTGTGATTCATCCCATTTAGAGCTACAGGATTGGCTGTCTGACAGAGACAACTCCATGATTTCCCTCTGGATAGACCTTTGGAAAATCCACACAATTTAAAGTGTGGCAACTTCAACATGCACACATCTCAGATCTCACCCCATCCATTTTAAAACCTTCACTGAATGTTGCAGCTTTGCTATAAGCATATGATTTACTGTATGCACCTCTTTAAGTCAGTTACATTTGCTTCTCTCCATCTTTCAGCATGATTCCAAGGTAAAACAATCTGTCACTCCCCTGATATTCACATCCTATGATTATATAGTTGTGTTTCCTTCCACTGGTTCGGCCACACATGCAGTCATGTGTTCATTCCGAGCATGGAGGGCACTGCAGAAAGGACGAATGGTTGCTATTTAGATGTCTGTGCCACCGGTATCCCAGCAGTGAATACATTTTTCTTCATCCACTGGAGGACACAGAGGCTAATGGAGCATGAGAGTGGCATTTTCCTTGGAGTTGTGTGGCTGAGTCACGCCCCCGTTTGGAGAGGAGCTGCAGGCGACCCTGGTATGAGACTGAGGCATGCTCGGAGAGCCTGGGCCAATTCAGGGGTAAACATCTAAGGCAGTAATTGGAGAACAGCACAGCAGGGAATTTCGTACATTTCTGTTCTGTGACTCAGTCCACAATATCCTGACTTTTTCCAGATGAAAAGAAGACGGTATTTGTATGCCAAAGACCTTTTCAAATTGTGCACAACATTTCCTGGACTCCCCCCCGATACTCATTTTATATATAGTTCATTTTATTGGTCATATTTTTATTGATTGAATGAGTACAAAGCTCACAGTCTCAGATTTGGCCTGTACATAGGAAGAGCTTGTTTGGCTGCTCACACAACAAGCTGTTGCTGTCCGTCATTTTCTACTAATTTAGTGCAGCTCCAGTGGAGCTATTGGTCTTGTATTTGTAATTAAATTACATCAGTATCATTAGTCATTCACCATAGGCATTTAAAGAACTCATTAGCAGCCTATGCATTTCTCCTTGCTGCATTTGTATTGCATTATTTTATGTTATTTTAAAGGTAACACAAGTTGCCTTGTGTTTAGACACAAACACACATACAACATATACAACATAAAATTAAATTAAAACATTTGAATAAGGGTACCTTGAACACAACCATTTGGAGGCTTCCAGGGTTCATTTTAAGATATATAAATGTATGATAATTCCCCAAGCATGGCTTGTGCTTAGATTTTTATTGTTTTTGCAGCTCACTTGAAGGTAAGAGACAAAATAACACAAATCACTGATGGTATTATTCATGAGAAAAAAAAAAAAAGGTAGTGCATGTCAACATTCAAAACATGTTTTTATCATCAAAACATATACTGTATGTGGGAACACACACACCTCCGTGCTTTATGACTTGAGTTGTCGAAAAAGTAAACAGTTAGCAGAGGGAGTCTCAACCTGTGGTTCAGCAGAGGTCTCTTATCAGTATTTGCTGCTTATCACTCAGCCCCACACCAGCTGAAATGTACAGAGACCATTTCAGCTGAACTGGAGAGTTACCTCAAATTATCTTTATCAATGTATGTTGCTTGACATTTTTACTGTTTGATTTGTGTGTGTGTGTGTGGGGTGGGGGGTTGGGGGGGTGCTGCATACAGCGAGTAAACCTGTGTATCACCCACCAGCTGTCAGCAGATGCTTAAAGTTATAATGTAAAACATTTTGTGTACAGATACTTTAAAACATGCACCCATTTTCAGTGACACTTTATGCTAGTCATAACTCTCAGGGTGTCTGTGTCTGATTTGTATTGATGCAGATTAGAAGTTGCCCTAATATAGTTTAGGGTGCATTCACACCAGTCCTGTTTAGTCCGCTGTAATTGAACTCTAGTCCGTTTGCCTGGAAACTCTGGTTCGTTTGGGGAGATGTGAATGCGCAATCAAACTCTGATATGGACCAAAAAAACAAACTCTGGTCCGCCTAAATACCTAGGTCTCGGTTCAATTAAAGTGAACTCTGGCCTGGTTTGAATGCGGTGTGAATGCAAGCGGACCGGAGACCGCTTCAAAAGCAGAAAGTGGAACTACAGCAAAGGGGAAACAAACACGCATTTCTCTTACCTCATATGGAGCACTCAGCTTGCCTTGTGTGAAAAAAAGCATTCTCCATTGTCTTCTGCCTCATCTTCCGCTCATGCTGAGTCCATTGTTGAAAAATGACAAAACCAAAATCCGAAAACCGCAAAAATTTGACGCCATAGCGTTTTTGTTTTTATTTCCAGAAGAAGAATAAGAAGCATCTTCTTTAGAGGTTTTTGTGTTGTTTCTTTCAGTAGCTCTCGGTGCAGCACCACCACAGGTTGGGGTGGGGGCAGGGGGACAGGTTGGGTTGACTGACTCAGTGCAGTTTGAATGCAAACCGCTCCAGCTGAAAATGTAAATACATTTTCTGAATATTGGTCCCCAACCAAACCGAGTCCACCAAACTATAAGGTGTGAAAACACCCTTAACTTCCATTAGTCTTTTGTTCAAGTCAACTAGTAAATGTGGGGTTCTAATGCAGGATTAGGTTTAACATGCTTTATTACGAAACACCTGAAATTAATGAGAATATTTGAGTGGTACTTGTAATCACAATACAATATATGACAAAGAATGTAGTTCTTTTAGTTTTCTGAGCATCATCACACCTTCATATTAGATGTTGTAACAAATATTCAAAGTATTGTTCCTTTTGGTGAGCACTAAAGGGTCCTCTGGTAGAGAACTCAAATTAATAGGTTCATTCAACCTTTATTTATACAGGTTAGTCTCATTGAGCCCCGAGGACTCATTTACAAGAGAGATCCGTTTGGTGACAACCGATGAGCCAAGATGGTGTAGAGGTAGGGCAGCTGACTGGGGACCAGAAAGTTGCAGTTCAACACCCAGCTATTCCCACATGTCCCACATAATCCTCAATTGGGTGCTTACATAGCTGCCCACTGCTCCACCTGGGTGTATACAGGTTTGATGGGTCGAATGCAGAGAACTAATTTCACCATTGATTGGGAACATATAATGATGACAATCTCAGATTGTCCTTCTCTTCCTAAAGCCACAAAGTAAATGCAACTAATTTGATTGTCAGGTGCTGTTTTGAGAATTTTAGTCAAGGGTTATGAATGTTTTTATGATGTGTGTGAACATCTTTCCCTCTCACCATAAAAACTTGCCAGTGTGCTTTCTCTATAAACATCCTCTTATCTTGACTCGGAGGCATCTCCCAGATGTCCCACATCTGTGCAGACAAATTGTACTTGTGTGAATTGGGATCTGTGCAGCTGGCTTCAGGAAGTGAAAAATGCCCACTGAACTTTGAGGAACACCCACATAACTCCACAGAACTGTTAAAACATTATAAAAGTCAACAGAACACCTGGATCAGGATCCATTATGTGACCCTGCATGTACTGTATGTTTCTGAATGCCCTTGCAAGTAAAAAGCAGGTTAAAAATATTTACCTGCCATGAGTTTGTTGTTCTTTTGAGTAAACAACGTTAATGAATACTGTTTTTTCTTTCTAATGGGTAAATCAAGAATGAGCTTTTCACTATGTAGACAAAGGGTTTCTAATAACACCTGACCATTGAACTAAGAGAGCTGTATAGGGTTAGTACCCATTTTGTAGCTATAACAGGTTCTACACTTGTGAAAAACTTTCCACAACATCTTGTAGCATTTCTGGAGGAACATCTGTTCATTCTTTTTGTAGATAACTTGTAAAGTCAGGAATAACCGTGGACAAGAAGGTCCAGATGCAATTTTCAGTCTAGTTTATCCCAAAAGTGCATGATGCTGGTGAGGTCAGGACTCTGTGAGTGACGGTTAAGCTATTTAACATCAAACTTAGCTAACTATGTCCTCACAGTTCTTGTTTTTTGCACTGACAGTCATGTTGAAATGGAGAAACTCCTCCAAATATTGCCACAAAGATGAAAGCAGACCAAGCACATTGTTTCAATGTGCTCAAGATTTATGAATACCCATTGTTACATGAATTAACACTTTTTACGCATTTATTGGTATTTAATTAAACAGTTTGCCAATGTGGCCAAATGCATTGGTCTTTTAGTGGAAGTCTTGATTAGATTAACACAAAACCTGAATGGTCAATTTCTTAACATCAGCATAATGCAATGCAGACATGTTCCTGTTTTTAGTTTTCTACATTTGCCTTATAATCTATTTGTTTTGCTACTTTGACATATTTTTTAACTTGTTAAAAAAATCTGTATGCCTGTCTTATGGTTGTCTATTGTTGATTGTCAAATGAAAGTCTGTTGTTGCTGTTGTCATCAGTCTTTGTTGAAACCAGGTCTCTCTTGTAAATGAGACCTCGATAAAGGTTGAATGAATAAGGTAATTGTGAAAAATTACAATAAAACCAAACATCAGTAAACCTAAACAGTGGGTATTAAACACTACACTTAATCTATAAAACAATCCTTTACTTGGCACCAAATAAGTTGCCGTATGTTGATTGTGGTCTATGAAAGCCATCACATCACATCATGTCGGTTCGTGTCTGCTGGCTTCCTTAGATAAAGAACTTCACTAATTGGCTTTTCTATGTATGCGATTTGGTGCTATAGGAATAAAATGAATTGAATTGAAAGTGCTTTTAGTCACACGTTGATCCATTGTTTAAAAATGTCATGTTTTGAAGCGTCTCAGTCAACTGTCAGACTGTGGAATGAAACCAGAGTATCCGGAGAAAACTCATGCAAACATAATAATAATAATAATAACAATAATGAATTCAATTTATAACCTTTCATTAACGAAAATCTCAAAGTGCTACAAAGTGCAACAAAAATCAAAGATCAAATAAAACAAGTGATAAAGTCAAGTAAGATCAATGATAATATCAACTAAGATCAAAGCTAAAATCATGTGGAGGCAGAGTAGGCCCGCTTAAAAAGAAAGGTCTCTAAGCCTTGTTTAAAGTCAACCAGTGACTGTGGAGCTCTCAGGTATTCAGGGAGGGAGTTCCATAGGCGGGGGGCAGCCACACAGAATGCCCAGTCTCCCATGGTCCTTAATTTGGTTCGTGGAATGTGAAGTAGATTACTGTTCTGTGATCGTAGAGACCGGGTGGATGAGTATGGTGCAAGAATGTCCTTTGGATAATCTGGTGAAGTTATGTGTAAGCATTGGTGTGTAATGAGAGCTGTTTTGTACTGAATTCTGTAGGTGACAGGAAGCCAATGTAGGTTATGGAGAATGGGTGTAATATGTTCAAATTTATGAGCTCTCAATAAAATCCTTGCTGCACCGTTTTGAATATATTGAAGCTTCTGAAGGTTTTTGCCAGGGATTCCAATAAACAGGGAGTTGCAGTAGTCGAGCCTGGAGGAGACAAAGGCATGGACGAGTTTCTCAGCATCAGAAAAAGTTAGAGATGGGCGAAGTCTGGAGATATTAAGATGGAAAAAGCAGGTTTTAAACAGATGCTTAATGTGATTTTCAAATGTAAGATGAGAGTCCATTTTTATTCCAAGATTTGTAACAGAGGTGGAGAGGGGGATGTCTTGTCCAGAAAAGGAAATTGTTGTTATAGTAGATGTTTGTACCTGGTGAGGGGTGCCAATCAGTATGGCCTCAGTCTTGGAGCAGTTTAATTGAAGAAAGTTCTGATTCATCCATGCCCTTATTTCCTCCAGGCAGGTAGAGAGGGCAGTGAGTGAAGATGGAGATGACAATGGGGATGATGATGATGCTCCAGTCCTGATGTAAAGCTGTGTATCGTCGGCATAACAGTGAAAAGAAATGTTGAACTGATTAATAATTTGACCTAAAGGCAGCATGTAAAGGGAAAACAGCAGGGGCCCCAGAACTGACCCCTGAGGGACACCACAGGAGACACAGACTGTCTGGGAAGTGGCATTGCCAAGACTAACACATTCCAGCCTATTGGAGAGGAAAGATTTGAACCAGTCCAGGACAGTGTCACAGAGACCGACCTCCACATGAAGACGGTGGAGGAGGATACTATGGTCCACAGTGTCGAAAGCTGCAGTGAGGTCAAGGAGGACAAGGATGGAGGGAGAACCAGTGTCAGCAGCCATGAGGACATCATTGGTAACTCTCAGCAATGCAGTCTCAGTACTGTGAGCTGCTCGGAAGCCAGACTGAAACTTCTCATACAGGGAGTGTTGTTGTAGGTGGACCTGCAGCTGAGCAGCAACTGCTTTTTCCAGCACTTTAGACAGAAATGGGAGGTGGGAAATTGGGCGGTAATTAGAAAGAATGTCGGGATCCAAATTAGATTTTTTCAGAAGAGGCCTAATGATGGCAGTTTTTAGAGGCAGTGGAACATGACCAGATTGTACAGACTTATTTAATATTTGTGTGATTAATGGGCTTATTGTAGCCTGGCCCTCGCCTTCCTGCACAGCTCCGCTCAATTCTCATTTCCCTTCACTGCTCAGTCTGGGACTTCTCCCATAGACAACGATTTCTCCGGCTGATTTTTGACCGGACCAATCAGAGAACAGAAGGGGCAGAGTTTTTGGCCCCTAACCCACGCCCCCACCTGTCCCAGCGCACACCAGCGAGCAGCCGCATGTTCTCATTCAAAGCGATGCAAAGCGATACAGGACTGTTTTATATGTGACACAAATGTATTAATTTCCCCTTCTTAATCCCTTATCTGGAGTTTTCTTTTGTTTTTTTGGCCAAAAGTCAAGTGATTGCTCCCTCCTCCCTCCCCCTCTTCCTCTCCCTCCGCTCTGAGAAAATGCCTCAGGTTGTCACGAGAGAATTAAACTCGGGTTTTACGTTGCTGCCCGGGCCCCTGCAGATTTTCTGGTCTTCTGGTGTGCTGGACCAGCGATCCATGGTTTTATTTTATTTTTTTAGAACGTTTCATTAACATATAAACACAGAATATGCAGCTGCAGTGAGAGAAAATGCAGCAGGAGGCGGAGCAGATGTCAAGTTCAACAGACCACGGGGGAGCAGCCATATATGGCTCTGAGGGGGAGGGAGCAGAATGCTTTTCCCTGTTCAAAATTTTTCTAAGATCCAATGGTTTTGTTCCTCAGCAGAGGCCATGCCTCCAGCAAGAATCGGTTCTCTATGGAGAAAGTCCAGACCCTAGTACGAAGCGAAGTGAAGGACAAGGGTCTGGTTTTAACCAGGCTAGGCTTATTGCAGAGTGATTGGATTTTATGAGAGACGAGGGGAAGGGATCCAGGGCGCAGGATCCTCCTCTGCCCTCCACACAGCTCTCACACAACTGGACACGAAGGACTCATGTTAGAATGCTGTTCATCGACACCAGCTCGGCATTCAACACCATCATCCCCCAACAGCTCATCCATAAACTGGACAGTCTGGGGCTGAACACCTCAATGTGTAACTGGCTGCTAGACTTCCTGACCGGGAGACCACAGACAGTACGGATCGGGAGTAACACATCTAGCACCATCACATTGAACACAGGGGCCCCACAAGGATGTGTGCTGAGCCCCCTTCTATTCACCCTGCTAACACACGACTGCACACCATCGTACAGCTCCAACCACTTCATCAAGTTTGCGGACGACACAACAGTGGTGGGTCTCATCAGCAACAACGATGAGACGGACTACAGGAACGAGGTGAGCCGCCTGGCCTTGTGGTGCGGACACAACAATCTCACTCTCAACGTGGAGAAGACAAAGGAGATTGTTGTGGACTTCAGGAAGAGGGATGCACAACATGCCCCTCTGACCATCAACAGCACCGCAGTGGAGAGAGTGGACAGCACCAAGTTCCTGGGAGTGCACGTCTCAAAGGACCTGTCCTGGAGCAGGAACACTGCAGCACTGGCCAAGAAGGCTCACCAGCGCCTCTACTTTCTCCGCAAGCTGAAAAGGGCTGGAGCTTCAACCCCCATCATGTGCACCTTCTACAGAGGTGCCATAGAAAGTGTCCTGACCAGCTGCATCACGGTGTGGTTTGGTGCATGTACTGCATCATGCCGCAAGAGCCTCCAGCGCATCGTGA
>JBBPBX010097038.1:0-12926 GCA_038048925.1 Garcialebias charrua
GGTACAACAAGAACAGCCCAGCTTATTTAGTGTACCACCCACAGATGAGAAAAGTTTCCAGACACAGGCTGGTAAAATTCATCAAAGAAAATGGTGTTGACCAACAAACACAGACAAATGTTTGGGAGCAAGGGATCCAGAATGACATATACCCAATGCAGGCAAATAGACAGGATGCAACACCATTAACTCAGGATATTGCCCAAAATGTCACCCCAAGTGCCAAAGAGGAAGTTACTCTTCAGGAAACTCAAAATGGAGAGTTTTCAGATTATCTCACTGAGAGTAAAATTGATGGTGAACAAACTGATCATGAACAAACTCAAACAAAGCAAAGTGATCGTTATCCAAAAAGAGAGAGAAGACCCCCAAAATACCTTGAAGATTACCAATCAGATGTGACACAAATAACTATTGATCATTGTTACAGGGCTGTATTTGGTGTCCCTCAAACATTCAGTGAGGCTCAGAAGTCACCATATGCAGAAAAATGGAGACAGGCCATGAGGGACGAAATTGACTCACTCAAAGAAAACGAAACATTTAAACTGAGCACCCTCAACAGATTTAATGAAAAGTAACTAAAATACATGAAAATAACGACTCACCGTCGCGTGGTATACACAGAACACAAAATAGAATCCTCCGGCCGCGTTAATTTGGCTTGAAACAGCGGGGTTTTCTAAGGATTTATCCAAGTACCCAGCACAAACAGCTAGCCACGGAATTAGCCCCTGAGTTCACCTCTAACCCGGAAGCTGTCGAGATGGAATAGTCCATTTTTAGTAGGGGGATAAAGAAATCGACCGTTTTTTAAATTGCTTATTTAATGATTGTTTTCATCGTAACTATAATTATTTTTATGTTAAATGTAGATTAACAAGCAGGATCAATGTTAGGAATTAGGTGACTGGCCGGGGCGCGGCGGGGCCGGGGCCTCATGCTGATGGGATCCCCAGGCAACGGCATCATTTACCTACATGGTAGATCCAGTCTGTTCCCCCCTCTGCTCCCTCCCCCCTCCAACCCTCCCTCCCCCCTCCAACCCTCCTCCTCTCTGCTCTTACGGTGGGGAAAAAGGTAAAACAAGCAGCATAAGAGCTTGTAAATAAGTTTATTGGTTTTTACTGATAGATAATTAGTTATTAGCGGTACTGCATTTTAAATAAAAATAGCACAAATCCGCTTATGAATTATAAAAGTTAGTCAATTCACAAAAACGCTGACAAAAAGTTTAGGTCCACTGTAAGCGGAATAGCGCTTTAGCGCTCCCTAGCGTTCATTCGCCCACCTTTGATTATATCTATTATGGTAGTTCAGGGTGAGTTAGTTTTAATTCTAAATTAATATTCTTGTTGGACTTTTATTTAAGTGTTATTCTCCTTCAAGATACATTTACCTAACAATAGAATAAATGCAATGTACATTATGCAGCAAAGGAAGTTAGAAGATCTGACATATATCCATTATGGAGAGATGATGGACGGGCGATGTGCTCCCTATTACATAAGCCAGGGGTGTCAAAGTCAAATATATGGAGGGCCAAAAAAACAAATTTGCTACAAGCCAAGGGTCGGACTGGTTCAATGTTTATTTTAAGGGGGTGATATAAGATTTTTTTCCTTCTTTCTGCACTCTTTTCATTCAATGTTTTCTTTTTGATTACCGTAATTTGTTTTATTTTGTCTCTTTTAAATGAATGAATAAATGAAAAATAAAATATTAAATAGCTTTACATCTGCTAAGTTCTTGGCATAAACCAACACAGACAGGTTCTTGCTTTTAGTATTTTACATTGTTTTATAATGTAGCTGTTTATGTTTTGTTTTTTAAATACAGTTTTCTTGTGATTTTTAATTAATATGCTTTTCTATGATTGTTTACTGTTGGCTTTAAGTATCAAGCTGCAAAATCCTTCATTATCTACAGCTGATAGCTGTTGGTCATTAATTATGATGAAGTTTAGCAACTTCTCTGTAAACATTTGAGCTCCGTGGCTTCAGCAGTGTGTTTTTATTGTTCAATCGAGGGCGGGGGCTCTGATTTCGGTCAGCCGCTTTCAGCCTGTCCGTCAGACAGCAGGTCGGACTGGACGCAGCTGGCCGTGGTCGGTCTCCCTGTTTCGGTTCAGTGAGAGTGGCATCCCGCTGAAGCCCCGGAGCTCGAATGTCCAACGTAAAACTAACTTGACCGCAGTTTAATATGGTGCTATGGGCTCTACAGACATTGCACGTTGCTGTCTTGCGGCGTTTAGTGTAAAATACTTACACACAGCGGACATGTTACGATGAAAAGTTGGCTAGCTGTTAGCTAAAGTGCTACTCGCTCAATCCACATGCTGTAACTGGCTGCAAACTGAAAGGGATTTCCTGAATGTGAGGCAGGTCTTATTACTCTGGGTTCATGAGACACGACTCCGGATCGGATTGGCCCCACCCCTACTACTACTGTTGCATTGTGGGGAATGTAGTGTTGGTACGTGACCGGAGGACTTATTATGTTGTTTTTCTTGCAAAATACAATAATCATAAAATAAAATAATTTTAGTACATGTTATGTGTCAGAGGGGGGCTTAGGAATAGAAAAATTAAAAAATAATAATAATAATAAAAACATTTTTTACCAAAAGGGCACTTGGGGGGAAAGGAGCAAAAGAGGCAGGTGCTCAAGCCCCCCTAGCCCCCTCAACTCTGCAAGTCCCAGCTCCTTAGTGACTTAAGTACTTATGAACTGCTGAAAAGATATCCAGGAAGTGGTTACAAGAAGAAGTTGATAGATTGCCTGAAAATTTTGGAGCAGGACAAGGCTATTGCCCGTATTCTATACCACAGACTGTACCCACAGGAGGCCACGCCTAGTCTGTATGGTTTACCCAAAATTCACAAACAGTGTGTACCTTTAAGACCAATTATTAGCATGCTCTGATGCATGCTCAATAATCCAGGTAGAAAAATCTAAAAAAGCTAAGTCTGGTCCTCTGGACATTCAATTTTTTTTTTGAATGTCCAGAGGACCAGACTTAGCTTTTTTAGAATTGTTAGCATGATTAACTCAGTCACTTACAATGTTTTCAAATATCTGGCGTCTGTGCTCATCCCTTTATTTGGCAGCTCAGAACACCACATACAGAATACCATGGACTTTGTGGATAAGGTGAGGGATGTCATCATGGAGACTGATGAAACAATGGTCTTTGATGTTACATCACTCTTTACGTGCATTCCTGTTGATGAGGCAGTAGAGGTGGTCTGTTTAAGGTTAAAATCAGACACCACTCTGAGCAACAGGACCACACTTTCCACAGAACAACTGTGTCAACTCTTGAAACTGTGCCTGCAGTCAACCTACTTCACATATGGGGAGCAATATTATAGGCAGAAACATGGGTGTGCTATGGGGTCTCCAGTTTCTCCTATTGTTGCCAACCTGTACATGGAGGAGGTAGAAAAGAAAGCCTTGACGTCCTTTTCAGGGAGACCACCAAGTCATTGGTTCAGGTATGTGGACGACACCTGGGTTAAAATTAAATCTCAAGAAGTCCAACATTTTACTGATCACATCAACTCTGTGGATGAATATATCAAGTTCACACGAGAAAATGTAAAAAATTGCAGGTTGGCTTTTTTGGACTGTGAGGTCTCAGTTTCTGATAAAGGATATTGGCAAACTGAGGTGTACCGCAAACCCACCCACACAGGCCAGTATTTGCAGTTTGACTCCCATCACCCTTTGGAGCACAAGTTAGGAGTCATCAGGACTCTGTACCACAGAGCAGACAGCGTCCCCACTAACTCAGGAGCCAGACAGAAGGAGAAATCCACACACAAAACAGGCTCTAGAGAAATGTGGATATCCTAACTGGGCCTTCCTGAAAGCAGAGAAGAAACCCAAACAGGACTAGCCAGCCATCAGGTGAAAAGAAGGAACCCAGACCAGTGGTCATTCCGTATGTTGTGGGAGTTTCAGAGACATTGAGACGTTTATTTTCTAAACACAACGTCCCAGTGGCTTTTAAACCCCAAAATACATTACGGCAAAGACTGGTTCATCCCAAAGATCCAGTCCCCCGGCACAAACAGAGTAATATTGTGTATGCTGTTCAGTGTCAGGAGGGCTGTGATCAGTCTTATATCGGGGAAACTAAACAGCCACTGGCCAAAAGGATGGCCCAGCACAGAAGATCAACATCATCAGGTCAGGACTCTGCGGTCTACACTCATCTCCAGGCCAGCGGTCACTCTTTCAGGGATGAAGATGTTCACATCCTTGATAGAGAGGAACGATGGTTTGAGAGAGGAGTAAAGGAGGCCATCTTTGTGAAAAGAAACCGTCCATCATTAAACAGGGGTGGAGGCCTCCGGGTTCAACTGTCCCCCTCTTACAATGCTGTTATTGCTAGTATCACTCAGCCCTCTGTGAATAGCAAACAACCATCAGGGTGCTAACGATCCATCGTTAGGCTGATGGTCCTCCTTGATCATGTGAGCAGCTGGTTTCGGCTGTCATCAGCCAACTGGTTGATCCACTGTGAGAGGGTGCTATTTATAAGACTGAGCTGAACACATCATCTCAGACTGAGGAAGTCTTTCGGACGAAAGACAAAACATTTCTACTTTTTTGTTTTGTTTTTTGAATGTCCAGAGGACCTGACTTAGCTTTTTTAGACTGAGGTATTTTCTGAAGATCCTGTCATTTAAATTGACCTGTTGGTAAGAAACAATTATCTGGAAACATTTTGAACTAGCGTTCCTGCATCTGTGTAGGCTGTTTGTGTCACTGCAAAATTATCAACATACTTTCCATTTTTTATTAATCTTTTTGTTTATAAGGAGTAGGAGACTACAATGTTTTTGCTGTTTCTTCTGCTGCCATTTCTGGAAAAGGAGACTTTGCAGTTGGTGGGGAATCTGCCTTTTTCTTTCTTTCCTACAACACAAAGGAAAGAAATGAGGAACAACTCTGAGTCCAGTTTGTTGGTACCCGTGCCTTCGCATGCCTTTTACTGCAGTTGTCCTGATGCTTGTTCTGTTGCCTGCTGATGTGTTCTATAGAGGTAAACGTTTCCATATGTCAGTGTCTCGGCTATCTTCTATGTGCACACCACTGAGCTATCAGGAAGAGGAACATTTCTCTCTGCTCTTTAGGTTCATGGGTCTCTGTGGTGACCAACATGTAGCCTCCACAGTCTCCTAACTACCTGCCATGATAATGGAGGGCCTTTGCTGGTAGATTTCACAGTACAATTCTGAAATGTATATTGTTACATTCACCCCATAGAAATTGGGGCTCTGTTTTTTTAGGAGTATAAAAATATCAACTATTTCCCATTCATTCATAAAGCGGTTAGTCGAGGCACTGAGCTTCTAGTATACTCAAGTATTTCAAGTACAGAGACCAGATTTGGCACATTTTATTGTATATTGTGATGTACTGTATTTGGAGAAGAGGTTTTAAAGTTTTTAGTTTTAAAAAGGATAAACAGAATGATTGAGGGGGAAATGTTTTCTTAAACAGGCCAGATCTTGGTTAACTTTTTTGAGTAGAGGACCTACGTAAACATTGACCAAGCTTTTGCTTGAACTAGGTTAAGTTAGTCAAGATATTCTGGTCTGTAGGTCGGTTGTAATTTATCAGGTGGAGTGATGATAATGCGGTCCAGGATCTATTCATGTAAAGAAACTGCCACAACTGTCAGTGTACGTGTATGTTCTCCATGTAAGGAGAATCTTTGTAGACTCATCTCCCTTATTTTGCTAATAAAAATTGTTGACCAACCAGAGTTCCTGTATCATTATGATCAATGTGTTTGACAACCAAGTTGAGGTAACGAGCAGGTATGCATTAAACCCTAGAGCAGCTTTTTTCCCCCTACACCTTTCATCCAGATGTCACGCTTTCATTGCATTGCTTCAGAAGAATAAATGACTTAGGAAAAGATAAACCTCTTTAAATGCGCGTGCCGTTTTTTCTTATGCATCAGTGAGGGATCATACTCTAGTCCATGTGCCAACTCGTAAATGTAGAGTTGATGTAGATTTTTTGTTTATAAATAAAAAAACGCTGTATACAAACTAAGATTCGGTGTGGTCACAAAGTGGGAAGTCAAACGGGCAACTGGAAAGCCTGTTGTACACATGAAATGTTGCAGGTATAGAAAAATTAAATTTATATTCGTCAATCATTTCAGAAAGTGAACAGCTAGCTTATAGTACGTTTAGTGGTTGCCAAGCCCTACCGGAACATGAAATCAGCATCTCCATAATGCTCGTCAGCAGAATGTCAAGTCAAGGTTCTTTATTTTCATTTGTGTCATGTGATATGCCTGAGGTGGAAAGAAGTTTCAATCAAAAAATAATCCCATGTACAACAAAAATAAACACGTCTAAGAAAGCTTTAGATAAGTTAAAAGATGATTTAATTGAACAAAACTGGAATAGTGTTTATGTTGATGATGTAAATAAATCATATGATGCATTCATGAATATCCTTGAAGCTTTATATTAAAAAAAATTGTATTATAAAAAATTACACTAAGAAGAAAGTTGTTGACCAGCAATGGATGACGAAGGGATTGAGAAATGCTTGTAAAAAGAAAAACTATTTGTACTCATGTTTCCTGAAATGTAGAACACGAGAAGCTAAAGATAGATATAAACAATATAAAAACAAATTAGTTGGGATTATAAGAAAACATAAGAAAGAATATTATAGTGAATTAATTTAATAGAAGTGACGTAGACATGAAAGCTACATGGCGGGTAGTGAATAATGCTTTACAACAAAATACAAATAAAACAAGCATTTCACAAACCTTTACAATGGATAACAAGAAAGTATACAATGAAAATGTAATTGCAAATGGATTTAATCATTACTTTGTTAACGTTGGAACCAACTTTGCTGCAACGATACCTAAGGTGAATAATGATGTGAACTATTTAATTGATTTACCCTGAAAGTATGTTCCTGCATGGAACTGATAAATATGAAATAATGAATGACGTTAATAAATTTTTGGACAAAAGATCAAAGGATTATATGGATATGGATATGATGTTTGTAAAGCACATACTGGGACATGTAATCGAACCATTTACATATATATGCAATTTATCATTTACAAAAGGAGTATTTCCTGACAGAATGAAGGTGGCCAAGGTGGTACCTCTGTTTAAAGGAGGTGACAAATGTGAGTTTAATAATTATCGACCGATATCCTTGTTACCACAGTTTTCTAAAATATTGGAGAAATTATTTAGTAACAGATTAGACCAATTTATTGAAAAACAAAATATTTTAACCAATAGCCAATATGGTTTCAGAGCAAAAAATTCAACATCTATGGCACTTGTGGATTTTATTGAACAAGTACCGGTAACAACTGCTGTGGACCAAAAATAGTATTGTGTGAGTGTGTTTGTTGACTTAAAAAAGGCGTTTGATACAGTTGATCATAACATTCTTTTTGAGAAATTGTATAAATATGGTATCAGAGGATTGACTCTGCAATGGGTGTGCAGTTACTTAAATAACAGGAAACAATTTGTACAGATAAATGATGTAAGATCGGATTACAGCACCATTACATGTGGAGTACCTCAAGGATCTGTAATTGGTCCAAAGTTGTTCATCCTGTATGTAAATGATTTGGTTAAGGCATCTAGTCTCCTTAAATGTGTTCTTTTTGCAGATGACAACTTTTTTTTTGTTCTGGTATGAATATTGAACAGTTATTGAAATTAATGATGATTGAGTTTAATAAAATTCAAAATTGGTTTAGACTCAACAAAGTATCGTTAAACTTAGATAAGACTAATTATATGATATTTAGCAATAAAATATTGATGTATCATTCAAGATTGACAATTCAGAAATCTGTAGAGTATATGAGGCGAAGTTTTTGGGTGTCATCATTGATGATAAATTATCATGGAAGCAATACATAAATTCAGTTAAAATGAAAATATCGAAATATGTTGCAATTTTTTATAGAGTCAGGTATCTACTGAATGATAAAGCTTTGTTGTACAATACAATTGTTGTGCCACATTTAATTTACTGTACTGTATTAATGTTTGGGGAAAAGCATGTAAAACAATTACAAAGCCCATTTTTATATTGCAGAAGAGAGTTATAAGAATTATCAAGGGTAAACATTATTGTCATCCATCAAATATATTATTTTGTGAATTGAAGTTTTTGAAGTTCCCTGATTTAGTGGATTATAACATCTTGTCATTTATGTATAGAGCGCATCATAATGCATTGCCTTCTAATATCCAAAATAATTATGTGAAAAGATCCAGTAATTATAATCTTAAGGGGAAATATGTTTTTCTTAAACCGCAATTCAGAACCAGTTTGAAGGGAAGATCTACAATTCAAGGTGTTAGACTGTGGAACGATTTGGAGTTAGATGTTAAGGAAGCTAAATCAATCTCAGTATTTAAGAAACTGGTAAAAGTCCATATGCTTAAAAAAATATGAATGCATTTCATGAAAAGTGTTAGATAATTGAAATATCGCTTGAGTTATTTACTTGTTTTGACAATTTTTTGAATATGTTTATTTGAATGGTTTATTGGATAACAAAGGAGCAGATAAGATTTTTTTCTTCATCTGCTGCCTTTCATTTTATATGTTTTGTAGTTAAAGATATGTTAATTGTTATGTTGTGTATTTTAATTTTGTTATGAAATGAATAAAGACTTCTAAAGAAAAAAGTTGTGTACACAGTCCCAGTTACATCCAACAATAGCAAAAATATAAAGTGTAAAAAAAATAAGGATCTAAGATGTATGCCAAACAGTATGCTTAAATATACGATGTACAATGTAAAATGCACCAAACAGCAGCAGCACAAACGTGTCTTTGTGGATGGATGAGTACGAATGAATGAATGAATGTCCTGGTAGATGCTGCGTTGACTTCAGAAAACTGTGGTCCAGCACCAGCCGAGGACATGGCACCCTAAACCATCACTGACTGGAAACTTCATTCTGGACTTCAAGCAATGTTGATTCTGGACCTCTCCACTCTTCATCCAGACTCTGGGACCTCAGTTTCCAAATTACATGAAAATTTACTTTCATCTGAAAAGAGGACATTGGACCACTGAGCAACAGACCAGGGGCCTCATGTACAAAGACTTGCGTGGATTTCTTACTGAAACGTGACGTACGGTCAAATCCAGAAAACTGCGTACGCACAAAAAAATCCAGATGTATCAAACCGTGCGTAGCCTGAATCCACGCACATTCCTTTTGTACATCACAATTAACGTGGAACTGAGCGCAGTGAGACACCTCCCCTGACACGCCTTCATTTACATATGTTAAACAGATGCAAATTACTTCCTGCATGTGTGAAGGACATGTTTGTTTGATCCCTACGCGATCAGAAATAATTTCTAGATTCAGGAAAATAATGAATTTAATATAATATGAGTGAGGAAAAAAATCCTAAGTAAGAATAGTAATAAAATGTGTTTATCACGCAAAGAACGAGTGATTGTGTGTCGGTGTTTGTGTGCGCGCGCACGCTGCTTTGGTGTGCAACTGGCTCATCCATCCATTCTGAGTGAAAATATTAACTTTGCGCACGAGTTTACCATAATTACTGTAAACACAGAGGAACTTACAAGCCCAAAACCAGAAAAGTTGGCACGTTGTGGAAATCGCAAATAAAAACAGAATACAATGACTTGCAAATCTTTTTCAACCTATATTCAATTGAACACACTGCAAAGACCACATACTTAACGTTCGAACTGGTAAACTTTGTTATTTTTTGCAATTATTAGCTCATTTGGAATTTGATGCCTGCAACATGTTTCAAAAAAGCTGGCACAAGTGACAAAGAAGACAGAGAAATTTGAGGAATGCTCATCAAACACTTATTTGGAATATCCCACAGGTGAACATGCAAATTGGGAACAGGTGGGTGCCATGATTGGGTATAAAAGCAGCTTCCTTGACATGCTCAGTCATCCACATAGAAGGATGGGGCGAGGGTCACCACTCTGTGAACAAATGCGTGGGCAAATTGTCGAACAGTTCAAGAACAACTTTTCTCAACGAGCTATTGCAAGGAATTTAGGAATTTCACCATCTACGGTCCGTAATATCATCAAAAGGTTCAGAGAATCTGGAGAAATCACTACACGTAAGGGGCAAGGCCGAAAACCAACATTGAATGCCCGTGACCTTCGATCCCTCAGGCGGTACTGCATCAAAAACCGACATCAGTGTGTAAAAGATATCACCACATGGGCTCAGGAATACTTCAGAAAACCACTGTCAGTAACTACAGTTCGTCGCTACATCTGTAAGTGCAAGTTAAAGCTCTACTATGCAAAGCAAAAGCCATTCATCAACAAGATCCAGAAACGCCGCCGGCTTTGCTGGGCCCGAGCTCATCTGAGATGGACTGATGCAAAGTGGAAAAGTGTTCTGTGGTCTGATGAGTCCACATTTCAAATTGTCTTTGGAAACTGTGGACGTCGTGTCTTACGGACCAAAGAGGAAAAGAACCATCAGGACTGTTATAGGCGCAAAGTTCAAAAGCCAGCATCTGTGATGGTATGGGGGTGCATTAGTGCCCAAGGCATGGGTAACTTACACATCTGTGAAGGCACCATTAATGCTGAAAGGTACATACAGGTTTTGGAGCAACATATGCTGCCATCCAAGCGACGTCTTTTTCATGGACGCCCCAGCTTATTTCAGCAAGACAATGCCAAGCCACATTCTGCACGTGTTACAACAGCGTGGCTTCGTAGCAAAAGAGTGCGGGTCCTCCCCTGGCCTGCCTGCAGTCCAGACCTGTCCCCCATTGAAAATGTGTGGCGCATTATGAAACGTAAAATACGACAACGGAGACCCCGGACTGTTGAACAACTTAAGCTGTACATCAAGCAAGAATGGGGAAGAATTCCACCTGAAAAGCTTCAAAAATTGGTCTCCTCAGTTCCCAAACGTTTACTGAGTGTTGTTAAAAGGAAAGGCGATGTAACACAGTGGTAAATATGTCCCTGTGCCAACTTTTTTGCAATGTGTTGCTGCCATTGAATTCTAAGTTAATGGTTATTTGCAAAACAAAATAAAGTTTCTCCGTTCGAACATTAAATATATTGTCTTTGCATTCTATTCAGTTGAATATGGGTTGAAAAAGATTTGCAAGTCATTGTATTCTGTTTTTATTTGCGATTTGCACAACGTGCCAACTTTTCTGGTTTTGGGCTTGTAGATGTTTGGTAGAACATAGATCTTCGTTTATTTAATAGCTGATATGAAGAAACGAGTCTCTGCGCCTCAGTGGAGAGTTTTCATGACATGACGTGATGTTGGAGTCTCCACAAACGCTGCGCGCGCCGTAGCCTTTGTGCGCAATCTGTTTGTCTGTGAAGCTTTTACTCTCCTACTTACAGCGTTTTCACAAGTTGTAAAGTGTACTTCCACATGTCATTTTGGAGAAATCTACAATAAACGCCAAGTATGACACACCTCCACTGCCGGCGAGGGTGCGCGCGCTCCAAAGCACGAACATAACTCAGCCTTTGGAATCATATGGATGAGACCATTCCATTGGATATGATCCGGCTTTGTGTGGACTGGACTGGCACAGCCCCGATCGGCCTGCCAGCTCCCTCTGGAAAGCTCCTGTGGAACCCCAGTTTGATCGCTGCTTCTGCATGTGCACGCGTGATGCACAGCTCCTGTGTTGCGCTCCAGTGCGCAGCAGTGCCAAACTGAAAAAGGATTATTCCTGAAAACGGCTGATAAGCCATATCATAGATCAGAAAATTATATCTATTTATAAATAAATGCTCTGCGTGTTACACTATTTATTACATCCTCCAGTTAGGCTGAATCTGTTCCTGTTAAATGTATTTTTGGCACAACTTTGCGTATCCTTTATTTAACTGCGTCCATGTGGATGTAATAATTGTTAATCATGTGTGTCTGGTGTGAACAATAAACATTTTCACATCATGAACAGTTTTTCAGAATCACCTCTAAGTGTCGCCAAAGGAGCCAAAACCACAGAAACGTGCGTACGCCAGCACTGGAGTTGGCGTGGGGCTGCGCACATTTCCACGTTCAGTTCTGTTTTGATACATGCAGAGTTTTGCGTGGACAATGGCGTACGCAAGGTTTTTGTGCGTATACGCACCGTTGATACATGAGGCCCCAGTTCATTTTTTTTCTTCCTCAGACGGTTGTGACGTCTCTGGTTTAGGAGTGGCTTGAGGTGTACGACATTTGTAGCTCATGCTAGGACTTGATTAGTGAAATGTAAGTGAAACCTAATGAAGTATCTGTCTGTCTGTCTGTCTGTCTGTCTGTCTGTCTGTCTGTCTGTCTGTCTGTCTGTCTGTCTGTCTGTCTGTCTGTCTGTCTGTCTGTCTGTCTGTCTGTCTGTCTGTCTGTCTGTCATTTATATTTTACTGGGAAAATCAAGTCATATCTACTTACATGACTATAATGTTTTTGTGGTCATATGTGGATGGAAGATGAAGAAGGCCACCGCAGCTAATTAGTTTTAGCAAACACAAAAATGGCTACAATTAGTCAGCTTTACAGATAAAGAGCTACAATATGGAATGACAGTAGCTGAGTCACTGACAACACATCCCTTTAAGTTGTTGTCTAAAGTTTTTTTTATTTTATATTGTTTTGAGGTTGTATGAGTTTGTCTACGAGCTACACCCTGGTTTGGAATGTGTTTCTTGTGTTTCAAATTCTGATTTTACTTCCTGTTCTGTCTTTTGTTCTTAGTTCACTCCTGACAGAGTTGCTTCTTTCTCTTTAGTCACTCTCAGTTTCTGTCTCGGGTCCACTTTGGTTATGACACACCTCGGCAATCACGTTGATTGATTTTTCTGTGTTCACTCCAGATTCCTGCAGCACTTATTGACTTTCAAT
>JBBPBX010097039.1:0-12926 GCA_038048925.1 Garcialebias charrua
TGGGGTCCACTGTCCAGGAAAATGGGGAATGTGGTAAAGAGGTGAAGAAGAGAGTCCAGGCAGGATGGAGCGGATGGAGAAAAGTTTCAGGAGTGATTTGTGACAAAAGGGTGTCAGCAAAGGTCAAAGGAAAAGTTTACAAGACAGTGGTGAGACCAGCTATGTTGTATGGTCTGGAGACAGAGACATTGACAAAAAGACAGGAGAAAGAACTGGAAGTAGATAAGATTAGAATGTGATCATCAGAGGTACAGCACATGTTGAACAACTGGGAGATAAAGTTAGGGAGGCCAGACTGAGATGGTTTGGACATGTTCAGAGGAGGGACAGTGGGTATATTGGTAGAAGGATGTTAGAAATGCAGCTGCCAGGAAAAAGACAAAGAGGGAGGCCAAAGAGGAGATATATGGATGCAGTTAGAGAGGACATGAAGGTAGTTGGAGTGAGGACAGAGGATGCAGAGGACAGAGTGAGGTGGAGGAGGATGACTCGCTGTGGCGACCCCTGAAAAGGGAAAACCCGAAAGAAGAAGAAGAAGAAGAAGTATGGTATTTTTTTCATTAATTTTACTCCCATTGATGTTGTTGTTAAGCATTTTGATAACAGTTTCTGTTTTAAATGTACTCAATAAATAAAGTTGACTTGACTTATTTTTGGATGTATGTCTTCTTATAAAATAAACTAATAAGAATGAGTTAGATTTGGCAATACACCCGATAAAATTAGCCGCAAAGAAAATGGCTTGAAAGAAAATTTCAAGAGAGCTTTGGGACTTCATTCATGTTTTATTTTGGTCAAGCATTAGTTTCATTAGGACTTCAGAAAATCAACTTGTGACAACACATTTTAGAAACAATTTTGAGGGAAAACAACCAATCAAATGCTCCTTACTCTCCGGTAGAACAGATTTCATGTCCAACTCATTAAGTGATTATTAACCGTGAAGCCGCAGCGGCTACAGATGGATTCAGACTTGTTTCTTGGTGTACGATGACCAGTACTTCCACATGTCCTTCAGCTGCTGCTTCAGGAGGTCAGAACTGGTAACCAGCTTCACGTGGTGCTTCTCCCTGTTTGGGACAATGTGCTTATTGATATTGTTGGATGTTTGAATCAACTTAACCTCAAAGTCGTGAGACATGATGACCACGTTGGACTTGAAATCTTGTAGGTAATTGTACACTTGCTTCTTCATGTCGGGGTCAAAAGGTTTGTGATCATGGGGACGGTCTGGTAATGCTGCACGTTAACGGCCTTTGAGGTGATGCTGTTCATGGCCGTGGTGATGGTGGCCGTGATAATGGTCGTCGTGGTGATGGTGGTGGCCGTGATGATGGTGGCCGTGGTGATGCTGGCCTTTGTGATGGTGGCCGTGGTGATGGTGGTCGTGGTGATGGTGTCGATGGAGATGGTGGCCTTGATGATGCAGGCCTTGGTGATGGTGTCTGTGATGGCGTCTGTGATAGTGTCCATGATGGTGTTTGTCATAGAGGTCATAGTTTTCATGCTCATGATCCAGATCCTCTAGGGAGCGTTTATGCTCCTCCTTTTCTTCCTCATTATTATTAGCAAAACAGCCTGTTGAAGAAACAGAGGTTAAGGCATTTGGTGTCCTCTGTTGCAGAATTTTTCAAACAAATGAAACAAACAAACCTGCCAAAAAGATGAGGGCGAGCAATATGAGGATCTTCATGTCTGCGCTGAAATGAAAAACAAAATGAGCTTTTTGATACCAAGTTTGTTGCATGTGTTAGACATTGAGGAGCTGGAGATGTACCTGGTCCGTCAGTCAGCTGCTGAATGTTGACAGTGTTCTCCTAGGTATTTATAGCAGCTGATTTGTACGGAGGGAGCTGTGAGCGCAGTGAAGTCAGGCTGAGAAAGCCCATGACATCAGCATGGATGTTCTCATGGACATCAAGTTCAGAAGAAACAAACCCAATGATATTCTTTAAATGGGACACGCTTAGGACATTGGTCTTTCTTTGGGTGACACTTGCTAGATTAATTATCAGGAGAAACAAAACACTGAAGGTTCAACATGTTTGTACTACATGTTCATCTGTGGGTCACAGCTTCAGTTTCAGAATCATTTCAGTTTCTTAACTTATATTTTATTGTATTTTGATGCTTTGACTCTATTTTTTGGCATTTTATTTTAGGTAAAATCTTGTCTCTACCTGAAACAGAAATAAAACCGGTTCATCCCAAATACTGTACTCACTTTCCCAGTTTCATTAGATTTCTATGGACATTTCAAGTTTTCAGCCTTTTTTTAAATAATTTTCTGCAAAGTTTGCAAAATATTTCATGAACCTCCGGACAAATTTAGATGAATCTTGCTGAAACCATTGAGTGTAAGAGATTCACAATGACTGCCACAGACAATAGTTGTTTATTCAAGGTTCACGCTTTATTGTAAAGCGCTTTGGGGCTCCTCACAGGGGGCTGGAAAGCGCTATATAAATAAGCTCCATTTACCATTTACCATTTATTCACCACTCACTGCATATGCCACTTTTGCCTCTATAACAACAGTCTATTGCTTGAGGACAATATAAACATCCTCCTCCCACTTATCTGCCAACTTGTGTTTTCCACGCAGCTTCACATTTCGTACGAGAACTCTGTCTCCTGTCTGCAATGTTGATTCAATCACTCGCCGGTCAAACCTGGCTTTATTGCGACTGGCATTCTTTGCTGCATTACTAGTAGCAATACGGTAACTTTCTTCCAACCTTGATTTTAAACTGCCAACATACTGGGAATGAGTCGGCTTACTGGCATTGGTGGGCAATCTGAAGATCAAGTCAATGGGTAGTCTGGGCTGTCTCCCAAACATTAATTCGTACGGAGAAAATCCAGTCACGTCACTCTTTGTACAATTATAAGCATGTACCAGAGGTTTGACAAAGTCTTTCCAGCGGAGTTTATCTGACTTGTCAAGTGTTCCAAGCATCTGAAGAAGAGTGCGATTAAATCTTTCAACCGGATTTCCCCTGGGATGGTATGGAGTTGTGCGCACTTTCCTGATGCCAATAAGTTTACAGAGTTCCTTAATGGTTTGTGATTCGAAATCAGCACCCTGATCGCTAAGGAGCTTTTCAGGAAAACCATAATGAACCATGAAATTTTCCCAGAGACACTTCGCTACGGTCTGTGCTCGTTGGTTTGGAGTTGGTATAGCCAATGCATATTTTGTAAAATGATCGGTTATTACAAGAACATCCTTTGTATTTGAGCGGTCTGGCTCTATTGATAAAAAGTCAATGCACACCAGTTCAAGAGGTCGGTAGGTTTTAATGTTCATTAGTGGTGCGGCTTTTTCTGGAGGTGTTTTTCGGCGAATACATCGCTCACAGGCTTTAACCATTTTCTCTATGGTCATGTACATTTTCGGCCTGTAAAATCTGGTTCTTGCCAATTCTACTGTTCATTCGACTCCAAGATGGCCCATATCATGATGAAGACTCTTAAGTGCTATAGCTCTTAGTTCTTCAGGAAGCACAAGCTGATATGAGATGTTTTGACCATCTTGTCGCTTACGATAGAGCACTCCATTCTGCATCTCCAACCGAGACATCTCTTTAAGTAACAAGGGTAGTTCTGGTAACTCCAACCTAAGGCTGGGGCATGGAGTTTCACCAGTCTCCAATAGTACAATGACTGCATTGATAAGCAGAATCTAGTGCTTGTTTTTGCCTCAACTCTGCTTCTGAAAATGAATGGACAAGATGGGATCCATCCACCTGCTCCTGCTGGAAGCAGTCGGGAATAGCTGTGGACTGGTGAGTGAGGGATTCAACTAATGTCAACCCAGGAGTGGTGGCTTGAACATCAGTCCCTGCTGAAGTGACCATATGACGTTCACATATTGCCTTAATCACCTCCTGGGGAACGGTTTCTGGACTGTGAGGATGGCTCAGATGGTACAGTGTGAACTGCCGGATTCTCTCACTTTCTTTCTTGGATGCATAATCATCCTTGGGTGGATCGTGAGGTCGGCGAGAGAGTGCATCTGCATCTAAATTTTGCTTTCCCGCTCTGTACTGAAGACTGAATGAGTAAGTAGAAAGACTGGACAACCACCTGTACCCTGTCGCATCAAGCTTCGCGGATGTTAAAATATATGTAAGTGGGTTGCTGTCAGTCACTACTGTGAAGTCTGTACCATATAGGTAATCAGAAAACTTTTCTGTGACTGCCCACTTAAGGGCCAAGAATTCAAGCTTATGAGCTGGGTACTTTCTCTCGCTTTTTGAAAGACCTCGACTTGCAAAAGCTATGACTCGAGATTGACCATCTTGAACCTGATATAATGCAGCCCCAAGGCCAACAGTGCTGGCATCTGTATGGAGGACATACGGAAGCTGGGGGTCTGCAAATCCCAAGACTGGAGCTGATGTTAGCTTACTTATTATGTCATCAAAGGCTTCCTGACATTGGGACGTCCACCGCTGACCAAAGGACTCCTTTGGGTTGCGATAGTCTAAGTTAGGATTTATTTTCTGTCTCTTGTTCAACTTTCTAAATGGTGGATAACCGGAAGTTAGTTCATTAAGTGGCTTTACAGTAGTAGAGTACCCCTGAATGAACCGTCGGTAGTATCCAGCAAACCCTAAAAAGGATTGGAGCTCTTTAAGATTTGTGGGGATCGGCCAGGTCTTTAAGGCCTGAACTTTCTCGGGGTCGGTTTCGACTCCTCTCTCAGACACAATGTGGCCAAGATATTTTACTGACGTTTGGAAAAATTTGCACTTTTCTGGCGCCAGTTTCAAACCATATGTCATCAGCCGTCCAAGGACACGCTGCAAACGCTGTTCATGTTCTTCCAATGATGATGAGAAAATAATCAGGTCGTCAATGAACACTAAAACTTCTTTTAGGTTCATATCGCCAACACATTTTTCCATCAGTCTTTGGAAGGTTGAAGGCGCATTAGTTATTCCTTGAGGCATCCTGTTAAATTCCCAGAATCCAACTGGACACACAAATGCGGTCTTGTGCTTGTCTGCCTCTTCCACTTCGACCTGGTAGTAACCTGACTTGAGGTCTAGGACGGAGAACCACTTAGAACCAGCAAGTGCAGTGAAAGCATCTTCCAGTTTGGGAAGAGCGTAGGCATCCTTAATGGTCTGTATATTCAACTTTCGGTAGTCCACACACAGACGGACAGAACCATTCTTTTTGCGAACCACAACGATTGGAGAAGCGAATGGAGACTCAGATTCCCGGATAACTCCAGAATCTAGGAGTTCCTGTAGATGTTGTCTCACAGCATCCACATCGTTGGGGTGTATTGGACGGGCTCTTTGCTTAAAAGGCGTCTCATCACTAAGCTTGATTCTGTGTTTCACTTTATCAGTATGGCCAAAATCCAGATCATTCTGAGAAAAAACATTTGGCATGGTGTTTAACATTTTTGTTATTCGCTCTTTCCATTCAGTGGATAAAGGTGAATCTCCAAAATCAAAGCTTAGCTCTTGGGACGATGTTGCTGGAAACTGAGAACAATCTGCTTCACTGACAGCATGTTCTTTGTGTAACACTTGTACTATAGCATTAACATCTGCCACAATAGTGTTGGGGGGAATGACAATGTCATGATTGGTGTCATTTCTTAGTACGACAGGAATATGACATGAGCGTTTGCTCGGTAAAGTCACTACAGTCGCTGAAACCAATAAACCATTGGGCAGAGAAGAAGCTGATGGTTCCTCAAGAATGACATCTCTTTGAATGTTGAAACGATCAACATGAACCAAAGCTTCAACAACAGCAGTCTGTCTTGCAGGGACAACTTTAGGCAGCCGGCCTATTAGCTTTGCATGACCAAGGCTGTTGTAATTAGACTCCCTTTGTCGTATCTCGAGTATTTTGAGAACAGCCTGATATCCATTCATTAAAGGCTGAAAAGATGAAAGTTTCTGGTAAGCAGCATAAAGAACGTCAAGTGTGTTTGTGCCTATAAGCACCTGTTCATTAGCTGCAGAGCGGAGGTGAGGAATAACCAAGGCCAGAGTGTTAATTTCCATATCAGAGCCAACAAACTCTTTAGGAAAGGTGATAGTAAGTTCAATATATCCTAAATAGGGAACAAACTGGCCATTAGCACTCTCCACTTCAAGCAAATCATTCAAAGAATGAATGGTCAGATCAGAAAGGTGTTCTTCATAAAAGGACTGGGGCACAGTTGTGACTTGTGAACCTGTGTCCAGAAGACAGTTGGTGTCTTTCCCTGCAATGGATACTTTAGCTGTGGTTTTAGTTCCCACAAGGCCATGTGGCAATTTTGACCCTTCTACTTCAACACTCTTAACTACACATCTCATGGTTTTGGGACTGGAGTTTTGTGATTTTGCTCTCATATGTCCCTCTATGGGAGCAGACACTAGTTTAAATGTGTCTCACTTTGAGAAGCATTGGAAGCATCCCAAGCAGCCTGCTTTTCTCTCAGCTGTTTTTTCTTAGCTGCTACAAGGGAAGGATTTGGTGCTTTATCACAAACTGAAACAATGTGACCATCCTCTCCACATTGGAAACAATACCAAGGACGTGGTCTGCCATTTGCTTTAAATGTGGAGGGGTGCTGACTGGTTGTTTTTGGTTTCACCACATGGGCTTCATGTGTGACACTTAGAGGAACAGACTTTTTCTGCTTAGGTTGTTTTGACTTCTGGTCCTCTGATACAATGCTCTTCACCTGAATGCTGAGATCAGCAATTTGTTGCTTGAGCATCTCAAGATCAGTTTTATTTATCAATTCATTTGTGTCATGTGCTATGTGCACTTGTGACATGGCGCGCTGCTTGCTGGGGTTATGGCCAGGCTTAGCATGGCTAAAATGCTGTCGCATGCGCGTCATTTTTGCAGCCTGTTTATCCTCTTCTGTTCTGAAAAGGAGTAACAATTCTGCAAAGGTAGGTGGTTTTTCTTTCTTTTGTTCTAACTGAAGATCGACTATCAAGGCATTGTCCCAACAGCCTCTACAGAACTGCTTTAAAAGCTGCTGGTCAAACTCATGAGCGGACACACCACCACGTCTCATCGTTTTGCTTAAAGCAGTGTGCAGTCTCTGCAGGAAACCAGAAGGTAACTCTCCTTCATTCTGGAACGTGCTCATGAACCTAGCATAAAGCTCGTCACCATCTTCAACTGTCCCATAAGCAGAGTCAAGCAACTTGAGATAAGTGGAGGGATTAGACTGTGGGCTCAAATGTTTGATCATTTCAGAAGCAGGAGGAAGAAGACTGTCCAATATACGATGTGTGCAATGCAAGTTGGACACAGCTGGATCTCTGATAAGAATTTCAACACTTGCACGCCATGTATCATAATCTGCTTCATTGCTTGGACGTGGACTCTTGCCTGAAAACGCTCTGAGTCTACTGGGTGAAGCAAACTGGGGTGAGTTATCATTGCTGTGCACCACATGCTCAACCACCACTCGCTGAACTGCAGGTGGGTTGGCATCAATTAGGGGCATAGGCTTGGATTCAGATGAGACCGAGAAGGTCTGTGGGGGTTTGAGATCAATCAGGTTTTTACTGAAAAGCTTACTTGGATCATTTGCTGAGGTCAAAATCCTGGATTCGGTAGGTGTCACATGTTGAGGGTTTTCAGAAGATGGAACATCTTTTTGGCTGGTTGAGTTTCTTTGTAGAGTCGGACTCTGTGAAGTCGCAGATTCTGGATCAGCCTGAGGTAGTTGGTCAAAAACACTTTCTGCAGATGAAACCAGATTTTTAAGTTCCTCTTTCAACATTTCCCCTAATGAATTTCCACTCAGCCTGGCAATTTCAGAGAGCTGTTCCATGTACATCTTAGTAGCTTTGCTTCTGGCATCTAAGGTGTAGACACTTCCTAAAGCCTTTAACTCATACACAATGCCGGTCTGAGTCATGCTTGGGAACTGGAGAGGCAACAATGGTTCCAATGTCTGCATGGCAGTTTCATGTGCAAACTCAACAATCATGTTTTTATGGTAATCTGATTTAGGATCATCTAAGCAAATGTAACGATTAATGGAACCATACTTCTGGAGAAAAGTGGACACTTCCTCATCTGTCTCGGACCCTGTTAAACCACTAACCACCACAGAGTGGGGAATTTGAATAGACTCCCTGAGTACTACTTCCATTTTTCCTTTTTAAAATAGTACTTATAAGTTCTGACAATAGGTGTAAAATGTCTGACACTTAAACACACACACTTTTGCTCCTGGCTAGCTCGCCAAATTTTCTCCTGTAACACATATGAGAAGAAATATATATGTTTAAGTGAATGGGCCAATAGGTTCGACTACTGGAGCACTGTGGAGTGTTTAAATGACACACATAGGCAGTTGGGTGAGTTTAAATAACAACTGACTTTAGTAATATAAACCTTAAAATTTGACAACAGCTGTACAGGACACAACAATTAAGAAAATAAAATTACACACAATAAAATAGAATAAATAATACAACTACTAGGCCTAGTGCTAATTCTTATCTTTAAATCTTTCGGGTGCACCCTGGTAATCTGAATTCTAAATTAATGGAAACAGATTAATCAATTTCAGTTCCAATCTAGGTTCAACTCAACACCATTCACATGAGGCAATTCTCCTACACAGCAGTTTGTTACAATGTCATAAATAAATAAATAAATAAATACTGGTCCAAAAAGTAATGTTCAAAAGTCCAGGATGAAACAATAAAAATAAACAATGTCAGTCAATGTTCACATAACCAACTGTGTGTGAAGATGAGAGTGATACAGCCTACCACACCGCTGGGTGCAGCAGGACTCCAAATGGAAAAGAAGGGATCCAGTTCTTTCTAAGTCCAGGTGGGAAGCTCGCCATCAAAGTCACAGGAGGAATCCACCTCAGGAACAATCCAGTGTAAAAAAAAAAAAACGATCTCAATGCGACATGTTTGGGCAACACTTATGGTGGCTTTCAGTCCGGAACGTGGAGCACTTCAGCTGAACGGAGAACGAGATGAACTTCAAAGAAAACAACAGTGCTCGACAGAAAACTGAAGTTCAGTCTTTTTTCTACTCACTTCACAACTTCCAGCTTAGAAGTCGGATGATAAACAGCAATTCTGTCTAAAAAAGGGTTTTGTTCAAGTTCATATCCCTTATTTCAACCGTTTTAACACACAGACCGTCAAGCTGCACGGCTTGACAACCTCCTACCGTTGGTGGGTCTCTGACGCAACACCAATCCGGCTTCAGAAGCGGGAAAAAAATGGGCGGAACCTACTATGTCAGTCTGCTTTCTGATTGGTTTATACACACTGGAAACAAAACTTCCTATTGGCTAGGTAGACTACCTAGCTTCCTTAACCTCTGTTTCTTAAAAAGACGGTACCCATTTTTTATATGGGTTACACAAGCTCAGTTCCTATTTTAGGGGCTGGTTTTCTTTGTGCTCACGGGCTCCTTGTTGATGTTGCTAACAGACGTTTGATCGAAGCTGTGTCTTTTTCGTCACTGCCTTGTGCGACGCGAGGAGCTGGGCCTTTAATGCATGCTAACTTTTTAGCTTCGGGTAACGTGTTTCAGCGTTTATTGTCTGAGTTCCCCTCACTGACTGTTCCTAATTTTGCCAACACAAACACAAAACATGGGATCGAACATTATATCCCCACAACGGGCCCCCCGGTTTTCGCACGTGCACGCCGCCTCGATGCTACTAAGCTAGCAATAGCACAGGAAGAGTTTGCTAACATGGAGCGTTTAGGCATCGTGCAACGCTCAAACAGTCCGTGGGCCTCCCCCCTGCACATGGTGCCCAAGGCAGACGGCAAATGGCGACCATGTGGGGATTTCCGCCGCCTTAATAACATCACAGAGAACGATCGTTATCCCATCCCCCACATCCAGGATTTTTCAGTGCACCTGGCTGGGACCTCCATTTTTTCTAAAGTAGATTTAGTACGGGGGTACCACCAGGTTCCTGTGCATGTGGAGGATGTCCCTAAGACCGCTGTTATCACGCCTTTCGGCCTGTTTGAGTTTTTGCGCATGCCTTTTGGTCTTAAAGGTGCAGCACAAACATTTCAGCGGTTGATGGATTCAGTCCTAAGAGGACTGTCCTTCGTATTTGTGTACCTGGATGACATCCTGGTGGCTAGCAGCTCGGCTGAACAGCACATGTCCCACCTCCGTGAGGTTTTTCAGCGCCTGGCAGCACATGGCCTGATTGTAAATACAGCGAAATGCCAGTTTGGGTTGCCAGTCATTGACTTTTTGGGCCACCGCATTTCTGCCAGTGGTGCCGTCCCGTTACCAAACAAAGTGCAGGCGGTGTCCGATTTTCCACAGCCCCAGTCTGTTAAAGCGCTACAAGAATTTTTGGGAATGGTTAATTTCTATAACCGTTTCCTCCCCAGGGCAGCACAACTGCTGCGACCGCTCTATGGAGCGCTAAAAAAGAAAAAGCCCAACGACAGTGTTGACTGGACACCAGAACGCCTACAGGCATTTGGTGATGCTAAAGCTGCACTGGCCACTGCTGCCCTTTTGGCCCATCCATCCCCAGCGGCACAAATAGCTTTAACAACCGACGCATCTGATGTTGCGGTGGGGGCTGTGTTAGAACAGCAGGTTTCCGGGGTTTGGCAGCCGCTTGCATTTTTCAGCCGTACGCTACGGGACAATGAGCTGAAATACAGTGTTTTTGACAGAGAGTTGCTGGCGCTTTACCTGGCCACACGCCATTTCAGGTTTTTCCTGGAGGGCCGCCAGTTCACTGCATATGTTGACCACAAACCCTTGGTGTTTGCTATGTCAAAAATTTCTGACCCCTGGTCTGCTCGCCAGCAACGCCACCTCGCAGCGGTGTCTGAATTTACTACAGACATTCAGCATGTGGCTGGAAAATCCAACGTGGTGGCCGACTGTCTCTCCCGGGTGCTGATCTCTCCCGTATACGTTGGCATCGATTTTTCTGCTATGGCTGCGGACCAACGTAGCGACGCAGAAATACTCGAGCTCCAGTCCGGGCCCACAGGCCTCGAGTTGGAGGAACGGCAGGTGAATGACGGAGGTCCTCTCCTGCTCTGTGATGTTTCTACTGGCAGGCCCCGCCCTCTGGTTCCAGTTTCATGGCGACGCCGCGTTTTTGATTCTTTACATTCCCTTTCTCATCCAGGTGTTAGAGCCTCGGTGAAACTGGTCAGTTCAAAGTTTGTTTGGCCCGGTCTGCGTAAAGCAGTTAAGGAGTGGGCAGCAGCGTGTGTCCCATGCCAGCGTGCTAAGGTTAACAGGCACACCAAAGCACCTTTGGAACCTTTCTCCATTCCTGGTCGGCGGTTTGACCATGTGCACGTAGACCTGGTGGGCCCTCTGCCTCCATCACAAGGTTTTACTCATCTGCTGACTATGATAGACCGGACCACCAGGTGGCCTGAGGTGGTTCCTCTGACATCCACAACATCTGCAGTGGTGGCCCGGGCATTTTTGTCTACCTGGGTTGCGCGTTTTGGCCCCCCTTCAGACATTACATCGGACAGGGGCCCGCAGTTTGTTTCTGAGCTTTGGTCTACCATGGCCAAGGGTCTGGGGACTAACGTTCACAGGACCACTGCTTACAACCCCCAAGCTAATGGTTTGTGTGAACGGTTTCACAGGTCATTGAAAGCTGCACTTCGCGCTGCATTGACCGGTGACAACTGGATTGACCGTCTTCCCTGGGTTTTGTTGGGTTTACGTACCGCAACCAAAGAGGACCTGAGCTCTTCCCCGGCTGAACTGGTTTTCGGTCAGCCTGTGCGCGTCCCCGGTGAGTTTTTACCTGAGGTACCCTCACCACAGTTCGCTCCACCGTTGCTCCATTTTTCCTCTCAGGAGGGCTCTGTTCGTGTCCCCGGCCCGGTACACCATTGTTTACCGCAGTCATTTGTACCTAAGAGTCTGGAGTCCTCTAAATTTGTTTTTGTCAAACACAATGCACACAGGACACCACTACAGCCTTTGTATGATGGACCGTTTCGGGTTCTTCAACCAGGTCCAAAACACTTCCTTTTAGATTTAGGGGGTCGTACTGAGACTGTCTGTATCGATAGGCTTAAACCAGCTCATGTTATGTCAGATGATCAGGTTGTTACGGCCCAGGCTCCTCGCAGGGGCAGACCTCCATCCACATTGCTAACGGACTGCGGTCCTCCTTCCAGAGACTCTCAACGTCCATTGGAGCCCGAATCTTCTGCAGGCCCTCCTCGTCCCCCGCTTCATCAGACTGATTACGCAGCCCCAGGTTCAGCCGTTCTGGTCGTTTGATCAAACCCAAAATGCTGGACTAGTGATGGACCTTACTGGGTGTTCTGGGGGGGCGTGTGTGGCGGACCACTAGGGGACTCTACTCACACCCAGTGGACCAAATGTGTTAACGGATGTTTTATTGTGAAAGGTCCAGAGGACCGGATGTTGTATTGTGAAAGGGTTGATATATAAGGCGGTGTTTGGGTGTTTACCGCCAGAAATGTAGGAGTTGATTAAAGTGAAGTTCTGCATCCCGTCTTCTGTGTCGTCTCTTCACCACCTCCTACAATATATATATTGTATATATACAGTATATATATATATATATATATATATATACTATATATTGTAGGAGGTGGTGAAGAGACGACACAGGAGACGGGATATAGTTCTTCACTTTTAATCATCTCCTACTAAACTGGCGGGAAACCACCCAACACCGCCTTATATACCAACACCATATCCGGTCCTCTGGACCTTTCACAATAAAAGCATCCTGTACACATTCTGTCCACTGGGTGTGAGTAGAGCCCCCTAGTGGTCCACCACACACGCCCCCCCAGAACACCCAGTAAGGTTCATCACTAGTCCAGCATTTTAGGTTTGATTAAACGACCAGAACGGCTGAACCTGGGCCCTGCAGAACCAGTCTGATGAAGCGGAGGGCTACG
>JBBPBX010097040.1:0-12926 GCA_038048925.1 Garcialebias charrua
TAATTTCTTCGGATTCGCTACTGCTGCTGCTGCAGCTGCTGCTGCTGCTGCTGCTTTTGTTGTTTACACCTGTGTTACGTGCACAGCTACTGCTCGAGTTGGTGTCGCTTGTACGTTCGGTATCATGAGCGTTCATGGTGATATTCTTTTCTCCATCCGCGTTGGTTCGTTGTACATCTTTGTCATTACGCTCGTTGTCAGACGAAGAAGACGCGGACGAATCTGTTTTGTTGTAAGCTGATAAACGTTGCCATTTACTTTTAGACTCGAGTTTAAGTGCGTTTACATCGCTTGCATTTTGATGGTCGTTGTGGTGTTTCTTGGCTGGAGATTCATGGGTTACCATCGGCTCTTTTTGCTGGTTCGTCTCGCTCCATGTACGTTTTAAACAGACGCTTCTCGACATGGAAGGGCGATTGTCATCCGTGTCGTTGTTGTACACGTTGTCTCGCTTGACCTGTCTGCGGCCTCCGTCTGTCTCATGTCTAGGTAGACTTTTACCAGCTCGTCCGTTGTAACGTTGCTGACTATTAGGTGTTCTGCGCTCGGAATAGTTATAATGGTGAGGGTTATAACCACCACGCTGGTATCGACTTTGAGCGTTGTAACCTCGGCTATACGGGTGGCCACGCCTTGGCCGTTGCGGATACTGATGTTGCTGCTGGTATTGCGGTTTGTGTGCACTGTTGTCGTACATTGCATCGCAACGTTGATCCGACCACCGAGAAGTCGACGGAGTGTCGAGATCTGTCTGACGATAGGAACGATCCTGTTTCGTTTGCTGTGTGTGCCCATCGTTTGCGTTTCCGTACGAATTCTTGTTTGTGTGAACATACCTCCCATCGTGGGCTCCTTTCATTTCAACATAACGTCTCTGTGTCATGTTGTGTATGACAGCCGGTAATGGTTGTGGAGGCTCGGTGGGTTCCGTGTACCATGATCTTTTCGTGTCCTGATAACTAGCCATGGCGTTGTTATCCCGTCCGATGTAGATATCAGCTCCTGTTTGTTACATCAAATGGTATTGGTAGAGTTCTGTTCTTGTAACGCTTGAGTGCGTTATATACACAAACTCGGTATCCTCCTTCAATGGTTTCCATTCACCTTAATCCTCCGCTTAAATCCCGGGAGTTGTCCTTTGCTTTAGTCCTGGCTGTTGTTCTTCTAACGCAATGCCAGGTGTGGTCACGGTCGTGTACTTGCTGTGTACCCAAATTTTAATCCTCTGTGTCTTCTCGCTTGTAATGAACTGTCGAGTAATTTCACAAACAAGTTAAAAACATATTAGTACACTCGTACATCTCACATCGGCTAGAGACATTTACACATCAGCTCATCTCTTATCCATCGTCATGCTCTTATTATAGTGAAACTGAAGGCGCTGGTTTTCGCGCTTAATAAGCCTCGCCTTGTCCTGTCCGACCAACGATACTTGACGTTTGTCCGACCATTCAACTCAAACTCCCGCTAGATTTTTTTCCTCTTTGTTGCGCTTAGCTTATACTGTTGTTTCTTATTACTGATCTCTAGACACAGACCAACCTCCACGTATTTGTTGTATACCGTGGAATGTATCCTACATACAGAATACCCGACCGACTTACAAACGCTTAACTGTGTAACTTGTAATGGCTCTCGTGTATTTGTCCGACCATCATAGGTCATACTATCCACTCCGACCGACCATGTGTTAATCGTGATGGACGTACAAACTTTAACTGTGTGAAACTTGTAATGAGACTCGCGTGTATTTCACCGACCATGCGTATACTGTACTCGACCTTCATACTTTACGTGTGCAAATCATAATGAGAATCGCGCATATCTTGTCCGACCGACCATGCATTTTTTGTCGTGACCGACCTCCAGGTATTAAGTGTGTAACATAATAAAACTCACGTTTTACTTTCTTGTCCGAACATCCAGCTCCTTATGCCTTTCATTCGTGTTGTCTTGATAGAACTCCACACATTAGATGTTTCACGCGATCTTGAACTCACATGCGCATGACTGGAGTATGCTAGATCTGTCAGACTGTAACTTTTTTATACTGAAGCTTGGGGAGGGGGTGACACTTGTGAATGTTGCTATGTTCCCACTCAGTCTACATGTACATGAAAATGAACAAAGGCACATTCTGTACTATACCATGGACAGCATCTGTTTAATGAAAACGTTACATGCGAGACTGTCGTTCCATCTGCTGCTTTATTAGATTTCAAGCTGAACAAAATGCCTGAGGCGTTCCATCTGCTGCTTTATTAAATTTCAAGCTGAACAAATTGCCTGAGGTTGTACACATGTGAGACTCTCTTTGTCTAGATGTACAGGAAAATGCACAAAGGCACATTCTGTACTATAACATGGACAGCATCTGTTTAATGAAAATGTTTCATGCGAGACTAATGTTCCATCTGTTGCTTTATTAAATTTCAAGCTGAACAAAATCCCTGAGCTTGTACTGTTGTGAGACTCTCTTTGTCTAGATGTACATGAAAATTCACAAAGGCACGTTCTGTACTATAACATGGACAATGTCTGTTTAATGAAAACTTTACATGCGAGACTAATGTTCCATCTGCTGCTTTATTAAATTTCAAGCTGAACAAATTGCCTGAGGTTGTACACATGTGAGACTCTCTTTGTCTAGATGTACAGGAAAATGCACAAAGGCACATTCTGTACTATAACATGGACAATGTCTGTTTAATGAAAACTTTACATGCGAGACTAATGTTCCATCTGCTGCTTTATTAAATTTCAAGCTGAACAAATTGCCTGAGGTTGTACACATGTGAGACTCTCTTTGTCTAGATGTACAGGAAAATGCACAAAGGCACATTCTGTACTATAACATGGACAGCATCTGTTTAATGAAAATGTTTCATGCGAGACTAATGTTCCATCTGTTGCTTTATTAAATTTCAAGCTGAACAAAATCCCTGAGCTTGTACTGTTGTGAGACTCTCTTTGTCTAGATGTACATGAAAATTCACAAAGGCACGTTCTGTACTATAACTTGGACAACGTCTGTTTAATGAAAACGTTTCATGCGAGACTAATGTTCCATCTGCTGCTTTATTAAATTTCAAGCTGAACAAATTGCCACTGTTGTGAGACTCTCTTTGTCTAGATGTACAGGAAAATGCACAAAGGCACGTTCTGTACTATAACATGGACAATGTCTGCTTAATGAAAACTTTACATGCGAGACTAATGTTCCATCTGCTGCTTTATTAAATTTCAAGCTGAACAAATTGCCTGAGGTTGTACACATGTGAGACTCTCTTTGTCTAGATGTACAGGAAAATGCACAAAGGCACATTCTGTACTATAACATGGACAATGTCTGTTTAATGAAAACTTTACATGCGAGACTAATGTTCCATCTGCTGCTTTATTAAATTTCAAGCTGAACAAATTGCCTGAGGTTGTACACATGTGAGACTCTCTTTGTCTAGATGTACAGGAAAATGCACAAAGGCACATTCTGTACTATAACATGGACAATGTCTGTTTAATGAAAACTTTACATGCGAGACTAATGTTCCATCTGCTGCTTTATTAAATTTCAAGCTGAACAAATTGCCTGAGGTTGTACACATGTGAGACTCTCTTTGTCTAGATGTACAGGAAAATGCACAAAGGCACATTCTGTACTATAACATGGACAGCATCTGTTTAATGAAAATGTTTCATGCGAGACTAATGTTCCATCTGTTGCTTTATTAAATTTCAAGCTGAACAAAATCCCTGAGCTTGTACTGTTGTGAGACTCTCTTTGTCTAGATGTACATGAAAATTCACAAAGGCACGCTCTGTACTATAACTTGGACAACGTCTGTTTAATGAAAACGTTACATGCGAGACTAATGTTCCATCTGCTGCTTTATTAAATTTCAAGCTGAACAAATTGCCACTGTTGTGAGACTCTCTTTGTCTAGATGTACAGGAAAATGCACAAAGGCACGTTCTGTACTATAACATGGACAGCATCTGTTTAATGAAAATGTTTCATGCGAGACTAATGTTCCATCTGTTGCTTTATTAAATTTCAAGCTGAACAAAATCCCTGAGCTTGTACTGTTGTGAGACTCTCTTTGTCTAGATGTACATGAAAATTCACAAAGGCACGCTCTGTACTATAACTTGGACAACGTCTGTTTAATGAAAACGTTACATGCGAGACTAATGTTCCATCTGCTGCTTTATTAAATTTCAAGCTGAACAAATTGCCTGAGGTTGTACACATGTGAGACTCTCTTTGTCTAGATGTACAGGAAAATGCACAAAGGCACATTCTGTACTATAACATGGACAATGTCTGTTTAATGAAAACTTTACATGCGAGACTAATGTTCCATCTGCTGCTTTATTAAATTTCAAGCTGAACAAATTGCCTGAGGTTGTACACATGTGAGACTCTCTTTGTCTAGATGTACAGGAAAATGCACAAAGGCACATTCTGTACTATAACATGGACAGCATCTGTTTAATGAAAATGTTTCATGCGAGACTAATGTTCCATCTGTTGCTTTATTAAATTTCAAGCTGAACAAAATCCCTGAGCTTGTACTGTTGTGAGACTCTCTTTGTCTAGATGTACATGAAAATTCACAAAGGCACGCTCTGTACTATAACTTGGACAACGTCTGTTTAATGAAAACGTTACATGCGAGACTAATGTTCCATCTGCTGCTTTATTAAATTTCAAGCTGAACAAATTGCCACTGTTGTGAGACTCTCTTTGTCTAGATGTACAGGAAAATGCACAAAGGCACGTTCTGTACTATAACATGGACAGCATCTGTTTAATGAAAATGTTTCATGCGAGACTAATGTTCCATCTGCTGCTTTATTAAATTTCAAGCTGAACAAATTGCCACTGTTGTGAGACTCTCTTTGTCTAGATGTACAGGAAAATGCACAAAGGCACGTTCTGTACTATAACATGGACAATGTCTGCTTAATGAAAACTTTACATGCGAGACTAATGTTCCATCTGCTGCTTTATTAAATTTCAAGCTGAACAAATTGCCTGAGGTTGTACACATGTGAGACTCTCTTTGTCTAGATGTACAGGAAAATGCACAAAGGCACGTTCTGTACTATAACATGGACAATGTCTGTTTAATGAAAACTTTACATGCGAGACTAATGTTCCATCTGCTGCTTTATTAAATTTCAAGCTGAACAAATTGCCTGAGGTTGTACACATGTGAGACTCTCTTTGTCTAGATGTACAGGAAAATGCACAAAGGCACATTCTGTACTATAACATGGACAATGTCTGTTTAATGAAAACTTTACATGCGAGACTAATGTTCCATCTGCTGCTTTATTAAATTTCAAGCTGAACAAATTGCCTGAGGTTGTACACATGTGAGACTCTCTTTGTCTAGATGTACAGGAAAATGCACAAAGGCACATTCTGTACTATAACATGGACAGCATCTGTTTAATGAAAATGTTTCATGCGAGACTAATGTTCCATCTGTTGCTTTATTAAATTTCAAGCTGAACAAAATCCCTGAGCTTGTACTGTTGTGAGACTCTCTTTGTCTAGATGTACATGAAAATTCACAAAGGCACGCTCTGTACTATAACTTGGACAACGTCTGTTTAATGAAAACGTTACATGCGAGACTAATGTTCCATCTGCTGCTTTATTAAATTTCAAGCTGAACAAATTGCCACTGTTGTGAGACTCTCTTTGTCTAGATGTACAGGAAAATGCACAAAGGCACGTTCTGTACTATAACATGGACAGCATCTGTTTAATGAAAATGTTTCATGCGAGACTAATGTTCCATCTGTTGCTTTATTAAATTTCAAGCTGAACAAAATCCCTGAGCTTGTACTGTTGTGAGACTCTCTTTGTCTAGATGTACATGAAAATTCACAAAGGCACGCTCTGTACTATAACTTGGACAACGTCTGTTTAATGAAAACGTTACATGCGAGACTAATGTTCCATCTGCTGCTTTATTAAATTTCAAGCTGAACAAATTGCCTGAGGTTGTACACATGTGAGACTCTCTTTGTCTAGATGTACAGGAAAATGCACAAAGGCACATTCTGTACTATAACATGGACAATGTCTGTTTAATGAAAACTTTACATGCGAGACTAATGTTCCATCTGCTGCTTTATTAAATTTCAAGCTGAACAAATTGCCTGAGGTTGTACACATGTGAGACTCTCTTTGTCTAGATGTACAGGAAAATGCACAAAGGCACATTCTGTACTATAACATGGACAGCATCTGTTTAATGAAAATGTTTCATGCGAGACTAATGTTCCATCTGTTGCTTTATTAAATTTCAAGCTGAACAAAATCCCTGAGCTTGTACTGTTGTGAGACTCTCTTTGTCTAGATGTACATGAAAATTCACAAAGGCACGTTCTGTACTATAACTTGGACAACGTCTGTTTAATGAAAACGTTACATGCGAGACTAATGTTCCATCTGCTGCTTTATTAAATTTCAAGCTGAACAAATTGCCACTGTTGTGAGACTCTCTTTGTCTAGATGTACAGGAAAATGCACAAAGGCACGTTCTGTACTATAACATGGACAGCATCTGTTTAATGAAAATGTTTCATGCGAGACTAATGTTCCATCTGCTGCTTTATTAAATTTCAAGCTGAACAAATTGCCACTGTTGTGAGACTCTCTTTGTCTAGATGTACAGGAAAATGCACAAAGGCACGTTCTGTACTATAACATGGACAGCATCTGTTTAATGAAAATGTTTCATGCGAGACTAATGTTCCATCTGTTGCTTTATTAAATTTCAAGCTGAACAAAATCCCTGAGCTTGTACTGTTGTGAGACTCTCTTTGTCTAGATGTACATGAAAATTCACAAAGGCACGTTCTGTACTATAACTTGGACAACGTCTGTTTAATGAAAACGTTTCATGCGAGACTAATGTTCCATCTGCTGCTTTATTAAATTTCAAGCTGAACAAATTGCCACTGTTGTGAGACTCTCTTTGTCTAGATGTACAGGAAAATGCACAAAGGCACATTCTGTACTATAACATGGACAATGTCTGCTTAATGAAAACTTTACATGCGAGACTAATGTTCCATCTGCTGCTTTATTAAATTTCAAGCTGAACAAATTGCCTGAGGTTGTACACATGTGAGACTCTCTTTGTCTAGATGTACAGGAAAATGCACAAAGGCACATTCTGTACTATAACATGGACAACATCTGTTTAATGAAAACGTTACATGCGAGACTAATGTTCCATCTGCTGCTTTATTAAATTTCAAGCTGAACAAAATCCCTGAGCTTGTACACATGTGAGACTCTCTTTGTCTAGATGTACAGGAAAATGCACAAAGGCACATTCTGTACTATAACATGGACAATGTCTGTTTAATGAAAACTTTACATGCGAGACTAATGTTCCATCTGCTGCTTTATTAAATTTCAAGCTGAACAAATTGCCTGAGGTTGTACACATGTGAGACTCTCTTTGTCTAGATGTACAGGAAAATGCACAAAGGCACATTCTGTACTATAACATGGACAGCATCTGTTTAATGAAAATGTTTCATGCGAGACTAATGTTCCATCTGTTGCTTTATTAAATTTCAAGCTGAACAAAATCCCTGAGCTTGTACTGTTGTGAGACTCTCTTTGTCTAGATGTACATGAAAATTCACAAAGGCACGCTCTGTACTATAACTTGGACAACGTCTGTTTAATGAAAACGTTACATGCGAGACTAATGTTCCATCTGCTGCTTTATTAAATTTCAAGCTGAACAAATTGCCACTGTTGTGAGACTCTCTTTGTCTAGATGTACAGGAAAATGCACAAAGGCACGTTCTGTACTATAACATGGACAGCATCTGTTTAATGAAAATGTTTCATGCGAGACTAATGTTCCATCTGCTGCTTTATTAAATTTCAAGCTGAACAAATTGCCACTGTTGTGAGACTCTCTTTGTCTAGATGTACAGGAAAATGCACAAAGGCACGTTCTGTACTATAACATGGACAGCATCTGTTTAATGAAAATGTTTCATGCGAGACTAATGTTCCATCTGTTGCTTTATTAAATTTCAAGCTGAACAAAATCCCTGAGCTTGTACTGTTGTGAGACTCTCTTTGTCTAGATGTACATGAAAATTCACAAAGGCACGTTCTGTACTATAACTTGGACAACGTCTGTTTAATGAAAACGTTTCATGCGAGACTAATGTTCCATCTGCTGCTTTATTAAATTTCAAGCTGAACAAATTGCCACTGTTGTGAGACTCTCTTTGTCTAGATGTACAGGAAAATGCACAAAGGCACGTTCTGTACTATAACATGGACAATGTCTGCTTAATGAAAACTTTACATGCGAGACTAATGTTCCATCTGCTGCTTTATTAAATTTCAAGCTGAACAAATTGCCTGAGGTTGTACACATGTGAGACTCTCTTTGTCTAGATGTACAGGAAAATGCACAAAGGCACATTCTGTACTATAACATGGACAATGTCTGTTTAATGAAAACTTTACATGCGAGACTAATGTTCCATCTGCTGCTTTATTAAATTTCAAGCTGAACAAATTGCCTGAGGTTGTACACATGTGAGACTCTCTTTGTCTAGATGTACAGGAAAATGCACAAAGGCACATTCTGTACTATAACATGGACAATGTCTGTTTAATGAAAACTTTACATGCGAGACTAATGTTCCATCTGCTGCTTTATTAAATTTCAAGCTGAACAAATTGCCTGAGGTTGTACACATGTGAGACTCTCTTTGTCTAGATGTACAGGAAAATGCACAAAGGCACATTCTGTACTATAACATGGACAGCATCTGTTTAATGAAAATGTTTCATGCGAGACTAATGTTCCATCTGTTGCTTTATTAAATTTCAAGCTGAACAAAATCCCTGAGCTTGTACTGTTGTGAGACTCTCTTTGTCTAGATGTACATGAAAATTCACAAAGGCACGCTCTGTACTATAACTTGGACAACGTCTGTTTAATGAAAACGTTACATGCGAGACTAATGTTCCATCTGCTGCTTTATTAAATTTCAAGCTGAACAAATTGCCACTGTTGTGAGACTCTCTTTGTCTAGATGTACAGGAAAATGCACAAAGGCACGCTCTGTACTATAACATGGACAACATCTGTTTAATGAAAACGTTACATGCGAGACTAATGTTCCATCTGCTGCTTTATTAAATTTCAAGCTGAACAAAATCCCTGAGCTTGTACACATGTGAGACTCTCTTTGTCTAGATGTACAGGAAAATGCACAAAGGCACATTCTGTACTATAACATGGACAACGTCTGTTTAATGAAAACGTTACATGCGAGACTAATGTTCCATCTGCTGCTTTATTAAATTTCAAGCTGAACAAATTGCCACTGTTGTGAGACTCTCTTTGTCTAGATGTACAGGAAAATGCACAAAGGCACATTCTGTACTATAACATGGACAACATCTGTTTAATGAAAATGTTTCATGCGAGACTAATGTTCCATCTGTTGCTTTATTAAATTTCAAGCTGAACAAAATCCCTGAGCTTGTACACATGTGAGACTCTCTTTGTCTAGATGTACAGGAAAATGCACAAAGGCACACTCTGTACTATAACATGGACAACGTCTGTTTAATGAAAACGTTACATGCGAGACTAATGTTCCATCTGCTGCTTTATTAAATTTCAAGCTGAACAAATTGCCACTGTTGTGAGACTCTCTTTGTCTAGATGTACAGGAAAATGCACAAAGGCACATTCTGTACTATAACATGGACAATGTCTGTTTAATGAAAACTTTACATGCGAGACTAATGTTCCATCTGCTGCTTTATTAAATTTCAAGCTGAACAAATTGCCTGAGGTTGTACACATGTGAGACTCTCTTTGTCTAGATGTACAGGAAAATGCACAAAGGCACATTCTGTACTATAACATGGACAGCATCTGTTTAATGAAAATGTTTCATGCGAGACTAATGTTCCATCTGTTGCTTTATTAAATTTCAAGCTGAACAAAATCCCTGAGCTTGTACTGTTGTGAGACTCTCTTTGTCTAGATGTACATGAAAATTCACAAAGGCACGCTCTGTACTATAACTTGGACAACGTCTGTTTAATGAAAACGTTACATGCGAGACTAATGTTCCATCTGCTGCTTTATTAAATTTCAAGCTGAACAAATTGCCACTGTTGTGAGACTCTCTTTGTCTAGATGTACAGGAAAATGCACAAAGGCACGTTCTGTACTATAACATGGACAGCATCTGTTTAATGAAAATGTTTCATGCGAGACTAATGTTCCATCTGCTGCTTTATTAAATTTCAAGCTGAACAAATTGCCACTGTTGTGAGACTCTCTTTGTCTAGATGTACAGGAAAATGCACAAAGGCACGTTCTGTACTATAACATGGACAGCATCTGTTTAATGAAAATGTTTCATGCGAGACTAATGTTCCATCTGTTGCTTTATTAAATTTCAAGCTGAACAAAATCCCTGAGCTTGTACTGTTGTGAGACTCTCTTTGTCTAGATGTACATGAAAATTCACAAAGGCACGTTCTGTACTATAACTTGGACAACGTCTGTTTAATGAAAACGTTTCATGCGAGACTAATGTTCCATCTGCTGCTTTATTAAATTTCAAGCTGAACAAATTGCCACTGTTGTGAGACTCTCTTTGTCTAGATGTACAGGAAAATGCACAAAGGCACGTTCTGTACTATAACATGGACAATGTCTGCTTAATGAAAACTTTACATGCGAGACTAATGTTCCATCTGCTGCTTTATTAAATTTCAAGCTGAACAAATTGCCTGAGGCTGTTGAGACTCTCTTTGTCTAGATGTACAGGAAAATGCACAAAGGCACATTCTGTACTATAACATGGACAATGTCTGTTTAATGAAAACTTTACATGCGAGACTAATGTTCCATCTGCTGCTTTATTAAATTTCAAGCTGAACAAATTGCCTGAGGTTGTACACATGTGAGACTCTCTTTGTCTAGATGTACAGGAAAATGCACAAAGGCACATTCTGTACTATAACATGGACAATGTCTGTTTAATGAAAACTTTACATGCGAGACTAATGTTCCATCTGCTGCTTTATTAAATTTCAAGCTGAACAAATTGCCTGAGGTTGTACACATGTGAGACTCTCTTTGTCTAGATGTACAGGAAAATGCACAAAGGCACATTCTGTACTATAACATGGACAGCATCTGTTTAATGAAAATGTTTCATGCGAGACTAATGTTCCATCTGTTGCTTTATTAAATTTCAAGCTGAACAAAATCCCTGAGCTTGTACTGTTGTGAGACTCTCTTTGTCTAGATGTACATGAAAATTCACAAAGGCACGCTCTGTACTATAACTTGGACAACGTCTGTTTAATGAAAACGTTACATGCGAGACTAATGTTCCATCTGCTGCTTTATTAAATTTCAAGCTGAACAAATTGCCACTGTTGTGAGACTCTCTTTGTCTAGATGTACAGGAAAATGCACAAAGGCACGTTCTGTACTATAACATGGACAGCATCTGTTTAATGAAAATGTTTCATGCGAGACTAATGTTCCATCTGTTGCTTTATTAAATTTCAAGCTGAACAAAATCCCTGAGCTTGTACTGTTGTGAGACTCTCTTTGTCTAGATGTACATGAAAATTCACAAAGGCACGCTCTGTACTATAACTTGGACAACGTCTGTTTAATGAAAACGTTACATGCGAGACTAATGTTCCATCTGCTGCTTTATTAAATTTCAAGCTGAACAAATTGCCTGAGGTTGTACACATGTGAGACTCTCTTTGTCTAGATGTACAGGAAAATGCACAAAGGCACATTCTGTACTATAACATGGACAATGTCTGTTTAATGAAAACTTTACATGCGAGACTAATGTTCCATCTGCTGCTTTATTAAATTTCAAGCTGAACAAATTGCCTGAGGTTGTACACATGTGAGACTCTCTTTGTCTAGATGTACAGGAAAATGCACAAAGGCACATTCTGTACTATAACATGGACAGCATCTGTTTAATGAAAATGTTTCATGCGAGACTAATGTTCCATCTGTTGCTTTATTAAATTTCAAGCTGAACAAAATCCCTGAGCTTGTACTGTTGTGAGACTCTCTTTGTCTAGATGTACATGAAAATTCACAAAGGCACGCTCTGTACTATAACTTGGACAACGTCTGTTTAATGAAAACGTTACATGCGAGACTAATGTTCCATCTGCTGCTTTATTAAATTTCAAGCTGAACAAATTGCCACTGTTGTGAGACTCTCTTTGTCTAGATGTACAGGAAAATGCACAAAGGCACGTTCTGTACTATAACATGGACAGCATCTGTTTAATGAAAATGTTTCATGCGAGACTAATGTTCCATCTGTTGCTTTATTAAATTTCAAGCTGAACAAAATCCCTGAGCTTGTACTGTTGTGAGACTCTCTTTGTCTAGATGTACATGAAAATTCACAAAGGCACGCTCTGTACTATAACTTGGACAACGTCTGTTTAATGAAAACGTTACATGCGAGACTAATGTTCCATCTGCTGCTTTATTAAATTTCAAGCTGAACAAATTGCCACTGTTGTGAGACTCTCTTTGTCTAGATGTACAGGAAAATGCACAAAGGCACGTTCTGTACTATAACATGGACAATGTCTGCTTAATGAAAACTTTACATGCGAGACTAATGTTCCATCTGCTGCTTTATTAAATTTCAAGCTGAACAAATTGCCTGAGGTTGTACACATGTGAGACTCTCTTTGTCTAGATGTACAGGAAAATGCACAAAGGCACGTTCTGTACTATAACATGGACAATGTCTGTTTAATGAAAACTTTACATGCGAGACTAATGTTCCATCTGCTGCTTTATTAAATTTCAAGCTGAACAAATTGCCTG
>JBBPBX010097042.1:0-12925 GCA_038048925.1 Garcialebias charrua
AGGTTTTATATTTTTAAATGTCCATAAACAAAATAAACACAAATCCCCCCATCAAAAATAAGTTCTCAAGTCTTTTCTTGTCTTCCACAATCAACAGGTCAAAGGTTCCATATATTTACTGCTCCCATATATTTACTGCTCCCATATATTTACTGCTCCACAGCAAGAGCTGTGGAATAACAAAAGCAATAATCAGGCCCAAGTGCCATTTAAATGCTCACAATAAAAAACAGGAAAAAGAATAAATAGACTTACAGGTCTCAGATAAAGCAGAATCAGAAATCCATAGGTTGTTTTTGTTTTTGTCATCTGTAATGAACAAATGTAATATTTTGAAATCACTATGGGGCATAACTGATTAATTTTTAGTAATATTAAATATTTAATTCAGGGACTTACGAATAATGAACTGGGTGACGTCACACGCTTCCAGGATCTCCGGATTCACGGCGGAGAGCGCACAGGAGTAGATGCACGTTTCCTTTTTGTTTGTTTCTGTCGGTCCACGGTGATGACTTCCAGCAGGAAGTGAAGGGAACAGGCGAGGGATTGCACAACCTCGGATTAAAGTTTAATTGTTTGCCCAGAGATGCAACACTAGTGGAATCCTTGACTCTCTGGTCTGGAGAGAAACTGCCATCTTTTAACTGGAAGGGTAAACGAGCTTGAACAGTGGAGCAATCAGGTGAGTTCACAGCTGTGATCCAGGTGCGTCTTTAAGTGTGGCAGGATGGGAGGGGCCAAGGGAGAACAAAAAGTAATGAGAGCAGCTCTGAAAACGAGCAGGCTGTCACAGGGTGACCTCCAAAAGATAATTACTTGTAGCCATGTATTGAATAATTACTTTCTAAAAGTTTCATTGAAATTTGTCCAGTGAGCCAGGAAATATTTTGCAATTGGACAAACAGGGTTGACTTTTATAATTATAGCTAAAGTCTTAAAGATTTTGTGCAGGACTTGGGGTAAGTGTTGGAAATGACTCTTGGCTATTTCCACATCAAAGTTTTCCACAATATCTGTACAAATATATGAACTGACAAAAATATTAGATCAATATCTGTGGAAGAAACTTCCAGTTTCTGTCCATGAGGCTGACACATTGTCCAGTTTTAAAACTGGACTGAAGACTTTCTTTTTTGATAAATCATAGAGGGTTGGCTTGGGTTTCTTTCCTGAGCTGTCCCTTAGTTATGCTGCTATAGGCTTAGACTGCTGGAGGACAAACTGACCACACTTTTTCACTCTGCTACTGTCTTGACTTACTCTGCTCAACCTGTTCTGTATCTGTAATTATTTTTTTATATCCTTAACTGGTGTTTTTGTCTTTCAGGTTCACCTGGACCAACATCTCGACCAACCATTCTGTGTTCGTTTGTCTCTCCTTTCTGTCCTCTAAATCAGTCAGTCAAAGCAGATGGCCACTTGTCCTGAGTCTGGTTCTGCTGGAAGTTTCTTCTTGTTAAAAGGGAGTTTTTCTTTTCCACTGTCTCCATTTTATTTGCTCAGGATGGGAGACTGTGATGAAGTGAAGATTAAACTTGTCTGCTGCTTCCTTAGATACAGAACTTTAGTAATTGTCTTTTCTATGTAGGTGAATGTTCCTGTAAAGTGCCCTGAGACAACTTTGCTTTGAATTGGTGCAATATAAATAAATAGAATTGAACTGAAATGAATATCTGTAAAACTGGCATAGTTGTAGCTATTTTGTGTTTATAGGGTCAGTTGGCTTTGGCAGCCATCATAAATTGGATTGCCTCCAAATGTTAGTTAACTGTAGATATACTGTATATCCAATAAATATTTCCCAAAAGTTTCATTAAATTGTGTCCCATGGTTCATGAGATATTTTGCTAACAGACACACAAACACATGTACACACAGGCAAAAATATTCATTAAAACAGTTAATGAAAACAGATGAACTGTTTTCTTTGAAAACACTGATGTCACATTTTCCAGCCTTGTTGGGTTTGCTGTTTTGTGATTTAAAATAGAATAAAAGTGTCTCCCCTTCAGTTTGCAGAGGAGCTGCTCGGTCATCAAGTTAAAATGCTTTGATGTGCACAATTAACTGGCTCCTTCTGGAAACACGGAGGACATTTTTCAGGAAATGTTTTCACTGCTGCTGCTGCGTTGATGAGGACGGGGCATGGAGATGTAATGAAAGTGATGTGGAAGCAGTGTGCAGACATTCATCAGGACTAAGAGGGGAAAGCCCAACTAGCAGTCTAATTCCTCAGCTCCAACTGTTTCTTGGCCTTCTTCTCATCTATGAAGTTGGTTTAGTCCATTTTTTCTCGTCAAATCTCATACTTCCACATTTAATCCTGCTACTGATTGTGCAAATACAATTGTGAAAGTTATTATGTTATTAAATCTGTTTTGCTTCAGGAAACTTCAAAGGGCTGCCGTGTCTGATGAGCTTGTTTGCTGATGATGTAATCATTTTTCCTGGATATTGAAGAAAAACACATTAAGTCTGAAAGTATTCAAAACTTTACTTGGACCATAATGCCTGGACTTTTGATTGGCATGAGGCATGGAATGTGTCTTCTCAGTGAAAGCCAGTGTTCACTCTGCGTTTCCAGACTCCCATGCAATGTAAATTATGGGATAATAGGGTGCAGCCCATTGCAGCCTCTGTTTATTCAATCTATTTCTTCACACAAGTTCCCATTGCCTCTTACCTTCTCTCTGCCATGTGTGTGGCGGTCCTCTGATCCCGCTGACCCTCCCCATGTGTTTTCACTTTCTGCTCTGATCTCAGCCCTGCAACCAGCGGGGAACCGAATACAAATTGAACAGTAACCATTCACAGATCGCCCTCTTTTACCGCACTGTTAAACTGACTTCATGTTCCCCAGGAGCCGCTCGGCCAGTGTTGAGTTGCCTTCAGCTTTCACTGCAGATATAAAATAAAAGATTCCTTGAAGGAACTGTTCCTCGCTGCTTTTCATACACAAGTTTTAAACACATCTTGGGATAAGAAACGACAGCGTTTAGCCATTTTGATCAAACTTGCACAATCTCATCTGATATCACAAGCTGTCACTCAGAGTATGTGCATGAATGACTCTCAGCTACTACCACATCAGCACTGGCTCAGTGTCTGTTGTCAAGTAAGGCTGCAGTGGGGGTTTTGCCATAACTCGTGGTAACTCCACTGGGTAGATTGAGACTGTACAAGAAGTGACAGAGGTCAGAGGTAAAACCACTTTTGTGTTGGCTGACGTTCATGAGATTTAACAACCTTCGTAAATTTGATCAACTTTTGTAAAGCTTTATTAAAATCCGTTCAATTGTTCATGTGATCTTCTGCTAACAGACAGAGTTGGTACTAAGAGTTACTGTGAAAGTTTTAACAAAATAACTTGTCAGATCAACCACAATCTGTTAGTGTCCAGAATGTGTGTTGGGCTTGGGGGTCAGTCTCAGCTACTACCACACAAGATTTTAACCTAATATCTGTAAAATTGTGACTGAGTTATTCTCATATCTATGTTGTCAAGGGGGCTGGTTGTGGCAGCCACTTTGATGGAATTGTTAATGAGTTATAGCCTTACATCTAATGATTACTTTGTCAGTGTTTTATAATCAAAAAATCATCAAGTGGTACATTGGTTATTTTGCTAACAGACATACACATCTGCACACAAACACCCACACACTAACAAAAATGATTGTCCATTGTTGTTGCATTTCTGCCATTCAGAAGCCAGCATTAATAATGTGCTCTGCTGTGTTTCACAGCATATTTATTGCATTTTAAATCTCCACGACAGTGAAGAAGAAACAGACAAAACACAGATGAGCAGAGAAACATGTCCGTGTGCATGGAAAGCTTCCAGAGAGACGAGCGGAGGCCCAGAGGAAAGCGTGCAGAAAGGATTTTTATTATTTCAGTTGAGGTGGAACCCCTCCCTCAACAACTTTCTTAGTGAACATCTCCAGACAGCAGCCGCTCACAAGTGGCAGGGCTTGTTTGTTCAGCTTTTATCAGGAGATGTGGTGTGAAGAAGTTCAAAAGAAGCGTCTTGTTGTTCTTGGGCTTCATATTCTCTCCGGAGCTGCTCCAACATCATGGGTTGAAACTGAAAGGAGGTTCAGCTGAACGCAGTAATTCACCTGAAGTGAAGACGAACTCTCAGAAGGCTCCACGCAGCATCTCTCAGATCAAAGTCAAAAGTCAAAGTCAACTTTATTGTCAGAACTGCAATATGGACAGGACATACACAGGATTGAAATTGCGTTTCTCTCAGTCCCTCGGTGCAACAGTAACCATTTAAACACTAAAACACTGAAACATTTAATAAACATAAGCATAAAATAGTAAAAGTGTAACACTGTCCTGAGTTTTTGCATAGTAGTATAAAAGTATGAAAATTTACACCAACACTAAAACACTAAACATTTAATGAACATAAGCATAAAATGAAATAATAAAAGTGTAATACTGTCCTGAGTTTTTGCATAGTAGTATAAAAAGTATAAAAAGTATATCTATAAAATAAACTGAAGGTTCTAGCATTGACATTTGCAAAGAATGGCAAAGCAGCATATGGGTTAATGTACACAGTATATGTGTGAGGTAGTTGTTGATGTTGGTATAGAGGCAAAGTGGCATATGCACATAAGATGCCCAATGTGCACATAAGGCACATTGGGCATCTATGCATCTATGATAAGGCTAGTCAGAGAATACTGTATATGTTACAGCAGTAGTGTAAAAGTAGTGTAAATGTAAACAGTAGTAATAAATGTAAACCGTATTAATAAATGTAAACAGTGAATGTAAACAGTAGTATGACTATAGGCAGTGATGTAATACAAACATTAGTGCAAATATGAGAAGTAGTGCAAACTGAATGAGCACATGACCGAGAGTTTAGTGAATAACCGGTTTGATGACACAGGGTCCAGTGTTAAAATCTTTGTGTTGTGATGAGATGTGAAACTAAACCAAGGGTTTAAGCTGTGAGCTGCAGGCTTTGATCAGTTGCCAGAAGTTGTGTTTGCACAGTTAAAGTCTGTGCAGTGACCTAAAATAGAGCAATATTTTAAATGAAGCCTTGACTTACTCCATGCTTTGATCACATGATCCCCTGAGTCTGTTTGTTATGAGGCGACTAGCCTTCACTGAAACTATCGTCTGCCCCCATACATGCAAATGAAATCAAATGTTTTTACAAAAAGACAGACTGACAAACACACACACACTGGCACAAGTGATTGCATGATCGCCCGCCGCCAGTGATTTAGAGTTCAGAATCACCTCTGCCCAGACTTTTGGTCAAATGAGCGTCAGTGTTTCCTTCAGCAGGCCTTCTTCTTCTGAGTCTCTTTATCAGAGTAAAAACACATCATCACCTGTTTCACATTAAAGTGTTGCGCATGCGGCCCCAAACCCTTGTATCTTGTAAACTCTGCTTCATTTACTCAGCCTGGCTTTCATTGCGGCCATTTTGCACGGTTTCCCTTTGTTTGGTTTATTAACCCACGGGGTTACGTTACCCAAACATCCCCGCTTTGGGTTTCATCATCTTTTAAGTAAAGTTCCCTTTTAATTTTTAACACAGCTGAAAGTGAATCAAGGTGAGGATGGTGATGATGGTGATGATGATGATGATGATGATGATGATGATGATGATGATGATGATGATGATGATGATGATGATGATGATGATGATGATGATGATGATGATGATGATGATGATGATGATGATGATGGAGGTTTGTATGAGCAAATAAAAAACACGAGATAATGATTGTTAAAAATGTGTATGATGCTGGAACTGTTTGAAGTGTGCAGGTCAACAAGACTGGATAAGTTCCTGAAACGTTTGCATGAGTAAATAAAAATAAAAAATAAAAAAAATGTTCACCTCTGATTTTGTATTATTTTATTTTACATCGGTTTACAAAACTTGGCCATAAGCTATTTGAGTCAACTCTGTCTGTCTGTTAGCAAAATATTTCATGACCCACCAAACTGATTTTCATCAAATTTTCAGGAAGTGATCTGTTGGTGTATATACAAATGATTCTGGGTTTTTTTGTTGTTGTTGAGTAAACCTAATTTATGATGACTACCCCAGCAAACTAACTTTAGAAAACACAAAAATGGCTATGATTCAATGAATTCTTCAGGTAATTTGCTAAAATTTGACTATAGCTAAAACTCATTGCCACCACAGATACTGAGTGCAACAGCATGGGAAAGATTTTGCCACTTCTTTTGACAAAAACTTTTGGAATCAACACTGTCTGTTTACAAATTATCCTTTGAACCACTTGATGGGCATCACAGCTAATTATCATTATCCCTCATAAAAATAACTATAACTCAAATACGACAGATAGTGGGATAAAACATGTGGTAGTAGCTAGGGCTGGGAGAAATGGACCAGAATTAATATTTTATATTTTTAAGATAAATTGCGATGTACAATATATATATCTCGATATTCAAACATCTGCTAAGTTCATGGCACAAACCAATGCAGACATGTTCCTGTTTTTAGTATTTGACATCGCTTTATAATGTAGCTGTTTTGTTTTTTAATATAATTTTCTTCCAATAATTTTTCCAATTCATGTTTTCTTTTATGATTGTCTACTGTTGTCATTGTTATTTGTTAAAATCAGGTCTCTCTTGTAAATGAGTCCTGGAGGCTCAATGAGACTAACTTGTATAAATAAAGGTTGAATTAATGTTTTTTTTTTCTTTCCATAAAGTAATAACAAAAATATATTTCTGAGTCAAGGCTTTGTCCCAATTTTCACACAACACATTTATTAACAAACAGCTGTAACTACAAAACAAATATCTAAAAATATAAATTATTTACCGTACATATATTAAATAATAATTCTCTTCAGCTGCGCCGCCTTCACAACGTTTGTAAGCGTGTGTGAATCAGCACGTGAGGCTGTGTGAAGTTGGAGGTGCAGACGAGAGAAAAAGAACTACAGTACACAGATTTTCAAATCTAATAATTCTTGCGATGGTTGTGATAGAACCATTTTAACCATCATGAATAGAAAATCTCACGATACATTGAGTATATTCGATACATCCTCCAGCCCAAGTAGTGGCTGTGAGTCATCCTCGACACATCCTTATGAGACTGCTAATAACTTGATTTACAAGGTTTGACTAAAATGGTTGGAGCTCTCTTATTTCTCATCATAAATAGATCTCAGTCTGATGAAATGAGTTGTGTGCATTCCTTCAAGAATCTCTGTAACGGGTCTGTCATTCTGTGTTACTTGTAAAATTCATTTTACAGGTTGGTGACTTTAAGCTGCATTAGTTTCAGCAGCACCTCCAAATCTCTCAGAGGACTTGTCACAAGCAAATAATAATAATAATAATAATAATCATTTTATTTAAAAGCGCCTTTCATGACACCCAAGGACACTTAACAAACCAATACAGTGAATACAGAGCAAACATTATCAGCGACAAATTGAAATGACAAATCAAAGCTCAGAGCAGCATTTTATGCAAAGAAAGGCCTTAAAAAGTTGTGTGCAATCAGAAACAAGTGAGGATGTCCTCATGTGCTGAACCAGGAGACAAACCCAGCCAAACAGCTGATGGCTGCCACTCATTCCCATGCTGCAGCAGTGTGTCTCATCCAGCTGCAGCCAGGGGAGAATGGGTGGTGGTGTGTGTGTGGTGGTGGTGGTGGTGGTGGTGGTGGTGGGGGGGGCTCATGGGTGGTCTTCCCCACATGGTCCCGCACTCTGCGGTTTGGGCCTTCCATCTGATAGTGGTGGCTCTCAGCTGGGACGCACACAGCTCACATTCCCTGTGCCATTTTACTGCAACCATCCAGGACTGGAAGTGTTTACTGGGCAACCTCTTCATCACAGCTGGCTCCTGATGGACCAGAACCTGCAAACTCCAGTTCGGGACTTGGACTATTATTTGAATAACTGTTATTAGTGATTAAAACTTTTATCTTGTTGAGCCTGCATGCTGCCTTTCATCCATGATCAACACTTTTATCTCCTTTTGCCACATGCTCAGTGAAGTGAGCACTAACTACTTGTAGCCATTACGCTGCGCACATTTGGCTTAAAGAGACTCTCACGGTCCATCTATGGGGTAAAAACCAATCTGTTTTCAGACAGGCGGTTCTGCAGTGTTCACACTGCAACATCAGATGTGAACGTCATGCAGTCTGGTTAATAAGTGAGGGGGATGTTAGATCATTTATGTTGAAGTGGATTTGTCAAACCCACAAATACCACATTTTACTGACTTTAGTTCGCTGGAAACCTGATGAGAAGCACAGGATTTCAATTAGTTTCATAATGACTTTTTATGGAAATGATCAATATGGAGCAGAGATTTAGGCTTCAAGTGTGGTCCTCTCGTCAAAGTTCTCATGAGGGAACAAAATTAAATCTTGCCTTTTTTATTTCAGCCCAAAAAACAGTCATGTACCGGTAGTCGAATACCAGAGCACGTTTTTAGTGTCACAGAAAAGTGAACATTTACCAGCAGAAAGTCACATGAAGCCTTTTTCTTCTAATCGTAATATTCCACTTCCCCTTTATTAAATGCTGCCAGGAATAGTGGGTGATCATGTAATTGTCAGTGTCTGTGTGTTTGCCTAAACCTTGGCATTAACTGTTTGTTGCACAGCTGTAAAAGATTAAGAAACCAGAAATCATCGCATCACCAGCAAACTGGTTGGTCCACTATGGGAGTGTGCTGCTTGTGGGGCTCAGTTTGTTTGTGGCTCCTCAGACTGATGAAGTCCTGTGGATGATGGATGAAACGTCTCAACAATAAATAAACCGGACAGATGACCTGACTGAACATGGATGGATTTTTTTTAACCTGGATTATTGAGCATGAACTTTGATATAAATGATTAACCCTTTCAGAGTCAACCCCAGTTCAACATGGCTGTTAGAGCCAATCAAAATGAGCTGAAACAAAACTGGCTCAAACTCAGACAGTTTTATAGACACGGTGCTGGAATTTAGTGTCTTATTAGCTGAGAGCCATTCACACCTTGAAACTTGCATGCTAAACGTTTTGACACTTCTTTGCCTAAAATGCTGCAACTAAATGTTAGAATCAACTTCATCTACCTGTTAGTAAAATATCCCCCAGGTCAGTTTCATCAGCTGAATCTTTTTTTTTTTTTACAACTTTTGTATTGCCTACAATTGAACTACATATTTTCAGTTGTTTGCATCGTTCATTTAAAGTAATGTGCTGCACTGATTTACTGAACACTGAGTTACCTTTACATGTTTTCTCATTTGCATTGTGTGTGGTATTTTTATTGATAATTTCAGGTTTATTATCAGCTTTATATTTTAAAAACTGCCTGATTTTCAAGTCCTATCAGTTTAAGACCCTAAAAATCACAAACTTATTCTTTCATTCTTTCTCTTGGCAGCACGACGGCTCAGTGGTTAGCACTGTTGCCTCACAAGAAGGCCCTGGGTTCAATCCCCGGTTGGACCTGGGCTCTTTCTGTGTGGAGTTTGCATGTTCTTCTCGTGCTTGCCAGGGTTTTCTCTGGGTACTCCGGTTCCCCCCACAGACCAAAAACATGCATGTTAGTCTGCCTTCAGGCCCAGGCCTCCCTTGCACAGACATCTGTGATCTCAAAAAGATTTACCTGGTTAAACAAAGGTTAGGCAGCATGGTGGCACAACTGTGACCTGCTCGCTCTCAGCGAGCAGGTCACTGGTTCAAATCCCAGTTCGGGGGCCTTTCCGGGTGGAGTTTGCATGTTCTCTCCGTGCATGCATAGGTTTGCTCCAGGTACTCCAGTTTCCTCCCACAGACCAAAAACATGCATGTTAGACTGATTTTTAAATTCTCTCTAGGTGTAAGTGAGAGAGTGAATGATTGTTTGTCTCGTTTGTCTCTATGTGTCCCTGTGATGGACTTGCGACCCGTCCAGGGTGTACCCCGCCCCTCGCACAGTGATTTCTGGACATGGGCACTGGCAACCCCCATGACCCAAAATGGAAGAAGCGGGTAGAAGATAATGGATGGATGGATGGAAATAAAGGTTGATAAATAATTTAATAAATTCATGGACACATCCATCTATTATCTTTACCCGCTTCTTCCTTTTCAAGTCACGGAGTTCACTGGCGCACATAGAGCTTTGGAGCAGACGTCACTGTGTGGGCGGGTGTCGGGGGCGTGTCGGGGCGTTCCCGTTTCGACCGCCATGTTTGTTGCCCTCAGAAAAAATAAAAGAAATTCAGGAGATTTCTTCCGTCACGGTTCTGAAAAGCAGGCAAAATAAAGTGGACTGTATCCTAATAAGCTTCTCCCAGGTGAGAAAAAAAAACTACATGGAAAAAATCGGTATAATTGGAAATGTTGCCCGTTTGAAATAAATAAATAAATGGAGCAGAGACCTGGAGTAATCCTTGCCTCCACTGACATTCCCTTCACAGTCATTTTAGCAGACCTGGTCTGTGTCAGTGTTTACACCACAAATAATTTTTATAATTACAATTCACTGGGAGAGCTGGTCCAATCTATGAACAGCTGGGTAGATGATTTGGACATTTTTAAAGCCCCCAGATTGTAAATACTGTACGTTGAAGGTACTGTACGTTGTTTTTGGCTCCTTAATTGTACATAAATTATTAATTTACATTTCTTTCAGAATCAAACAACCTTCTGTATGCTAGGAGTATTAAAAACTGAGAACACTTTATTTTTAAAGTATGTTTTTTAACTAAATTACAAGGGTCCAAGTTGAAAATTACCTTATTTTTAATGACTTGAGCATGTCTAATAACATGTAGACTTCAAATCTTGATTAGATTACTATAATCACTATATACAGTATATGTATTAAGATACATATATATATATATATATATATATATATATTATACATTGTCTTTTCATTCACCATTTTAATGGTGTTGTTCACAGGTTCTGCTCTGACTCTGAGCCACCAGAACACCGTGGGTCATGCTGAGTAACAGTGTGTCTACACACAGAAATAAAATGGTGTGTGAATCATCAAAACGCCTACATTAAAATACAGCGAGCAGTAAAAAAAATCTTAAAGTTAAAGCATGTGGTTTCATCATAAACACCAACTCCTGAACTTGGAGCATCTTCTGATGGACTCGGTGTGATCGCTGCTGCCTGGAGGAAGTTCCCTCACAGATACAAGACATGCAGCATCCAGCAGCTGGAGGCAGGAGATGAAGTTTACCTGCAGAAGCACCACCCACTCTGCACAGGTGCATAATCAAACCACTGTGACCGTGTGTGGACCACACAGACATGGCTGGACGTCTACAGAAAGCATGAAGCTTCCTAAAGATATTTCTCAGAGCTTGTACTTCAAGGGAGACATAATTATGTAAAACATGCTGTTGACTTATATTTGCACATTTTTGTGTGTTTTCTATAAAATGTATTAACTCACACGTTCATCACATTTACTGGAAATGTTTAATTACATCAAATGTTTACTTCAAAATGGATCTGTTTCATTTCAAATTCAAACAATGACAACAATACGGCAAAGCAATGAAGTCCTGTATAGTACCTGACTTTTTTTGTGTCACCTCTAAGAAATTCTTTGTCTAGCTGTTTTTTATTCAGCTCTGACCTGAGCTCCCTGTTTTCCTGTAAGAGACGATTAATTTCTGCTCTTCTTTGTTCGCACAACTGACATTCTGTTTGTCGCCTTTTTGCTGCTGGTTCATCTTCCTCCTCATCTGCAGCGACAGTGATGTCCTCTCGTGGGGTTTCCACCGCAGACTCCACAACTTGCTCATGCTCCTCTCCAGCAGCCTCCACAAGCTGTGTGTGTTCATCTTCTGCTGCCTCCACCACCTGTTGGTGCTCCTCTCCTGCTGCCTCCACCACTTGTTGTTGCACATCTCCTGCTGCCTCCACCACTTGTTGTTGCACATCTCCTGCAGCCTCCACCACTTGTTGTTGCACATCTCCTGCTGCCTCCACCACTTGTTGTTGCACATCTCCTGCTGCCTCCACCACTTGTTGTTGCACATCTCCTGCAGCCTCCACCACTTGTTGTTGCACATCTCCTGCAGCCTCCATCACTGGTTGTTGCACATCTCCTGCAGCCTCCATCACTGGTTGTTGCACATCTCCTGCTGCCTCCATCACTGGTTGTTGCACATCTCCTGCAGCCTCCATCACTGTTGTTGCACATCTCCTGCAGCCTCCACCACTTGTTGTTGCACATCTCCTGCTGCCTCCATCACTGGTTGTTGCACATCTCCTGCAGCCTCCACTGCTTGTTGATTTTGCCAAGTGCAGTGTTGGAGCCCAGTCGGGATTTGACTCATCCATCTCATAAGAAGATTTGCCTTGAAGAGAACGCAGATCAGTAATATAATTATTGCCAGAAAACATTACTGTCATCCATCTAGTATATTATTTTTTTAGTTGAAATTACTGAAGTTCCATTAGTAGATTACCTTATTTTAATGGTGATGTATAAATGTCATAACAATGTACTACCCTTAAATATTCAGACACATTTTGTTAAAAGATGAAGTGCTTTAATGTGTAATATGTTGAAATTTGAAAATTGAGATGAGTTACTCATTTTTTGTTACTTATAGATTATTCTTTGAATAGATTGTTTGGAAAAGGGGCAGATATAATAAGATAGTTTCTTCTTTCTGCTGCCTTTCATTTTATATTTTCTTTTTTTTGTCTTTGTTGGGTATTTATTTTGATAAAATGAATAAAGAAATAAATTAATAATAAAAAACAATATGCTACAGTCAATGTGACAACACAATCAACTTTAAACAGTTTATTTTAAAATAACACAGATGTCCGACCTAAACTTGGTTGACCCACTATGCACTGAACTCGACCAAAACATGATACACCTTGACAAAATGGCACAACTCCAGTAAACTGATTTAAA